>JAOWAR010188626.1:0-15666 GCA_028571005.1 Clathrina lutea | reverse complement strand
ACACACACGCACACACGCGCATGCGCACAAACAAAATAGGCGCTGAAAGAGGTGGGCATGGAATGTGGAAGTTTTACGTACCATGTTTTCCTTCCATGGGATTTATTTTTATGTTCATTTCTCTTAGTTCACTATGCCCCTTACTTCTTCCAGTAATTTTCACTGATTTGTTGGACCAAAGGTGCAAGTATTTTACTTTGGCACCTTCATCTACTGGAGGTCTAGAGGAAAGGAGTTTACTTAACACCGTATGGCCTCAGTGTTACTGAATGACCCTTGGTTATTCTGGACTACTCGCTCACGGTCATCGTGCTGTGAACCCAAGGTGCATGCTGTGTCAGTGTTTTGGGTTAGAACCGACGCAAAGGGATTCACTATAATGCATATTCTCCAACATGCCCACATGGATGTTTTGTGCATGCTCTATATGAAGACTTTTGCTGGATGCTTTGCGCGATAAAAATGTTGAAGCCTTTCCTTTTTAAGTACATTTATTTGCCATTGTTGCTATCTCTTTGATGGTTACATTGTTGCTACCTCTTTCCTCCTTCTCTTTTAGCTCTCGCACGCATTATCAGGGTAGTCGTAAGCAAGACTGCCAGGCCAGGATTAAGGTAGTTCGCATCGACCGATTCTCCAATTTCTCATTGTCACTGGATGATTGCCTCAGTGGTAGTGCGAAAAAAGTGCGGAAGCTGAAGGAAAGGGCAATCTCTAGCCTCCTTGCTGCCTCGCCTGAATGTCGCGGTGCTGTGGAAAGATATTAGGCTCCTCCCCACCATTGGCGCCCACAATGGACACCTGTCCTCTCCTTTGGAACTGCAGCAGCTCGCCGAAGCCAGCGAGTGGACCCAGATCTTGTACAGCGCATTCACAAACTTGTCTCTGTTGGTGTGAGAGATGCTCGTGAGATCAGGAAGATCTTAAAGCTGGAGGTATGGAATGCTAGTGCTTACAGAAATGCATATTTGTCAGTGTACCCCTCCCAATAATCATGATTTTCCAAGTATATCTGCAGGCATAATATCGAAAACCTGATGCGCTACCTATAATTTTCTTGTTTCTTACAAGTTCTGTTTCATATTTGCAATCTTTCATGGACAGAACTTGCCCCAACAAGCAGATTGCAGCAGCTGTGGTGTCTTTGTCTGCTTGGTAAGACTGAAATTTTTGGCACAGGTCCGCAGTAATCATTGCATGTGAACGTTTTATGAAAAAACTTGTATGAAGTACAAAACTTTTTCTTTATATATATTTCACTTCTCTTTGGGGATAGACGTCTGGAGCGTCCTACATGATAAATTGGTAATGGTGAAACACTCTTCTGTCAATAAATGTGATCTTCTGTTTTGTTTCGGTTTTCTTCTTCCAGTATGCGCTCTTTGTCAGTCTTGGCTTGGACATAATGGATTTTGCCCATGTAGGTACGAAACATATACCATAATGACACGCACAAGAAAGATATTGTAAGGAAATGCATTGCGCAAAACACATTCACGCGTTGAAGTTTTACTGTTGTACCATTATATATATATTTTTGCGTGGTAAAGCTGCTCTTCATGAACAATTTTCCCCTTGATTTACAGACTTCTTGATCAATTCACAAGCTTATTCTGTTCTTCTCCCCATGCCTGTAGGTGCCAATAACACACATACGTGAATGGCTAGTCGCCTTTCTGCTATCTTTTGACAAGCCAAATAATATGTCGTAGGTGAATAAGCAGGACTCCGTTTTGATGCACATGCGTTGGAATTTTTTATTATTCAAACAAATTCAATGCATGCGTCAAATTGCCAAGAAGCGCTCCTCCTTGAGAGGCCACTCGAAAAGCACTAACAAATGACTCCTTTGCAAACTTTTGTTCACGGAGCAAAAATCAGTTACACGTTGATATCCCGGTGGAACCGTGCCTCAAAAAAGATAAGCGCCCAAGAAGCGTTCTACCCAAGAACAGACGATGGTTTCTTGTCGCATGTTTCGGACTTATGAGTCACCATGGCAACAACAAGCCAATTTCGCCAAGTAAAGCTCTTTTCATGCCGTGTCCCAGCTTAAACACCTCACTCATGACACGTTGGTGTACACGTGCTCTAGGTGTGGGCGCAGGAATGGCGGGATTATGCAAGATTGGCAGCAATTTCAAGTTTGGACTTCATGAGGTCGACATGACTGGCGTCTATATGTGCATTGATTCTGTATCTTGCATTGGGCCAATCACAGCCCTTGAAGTTTCGATCGCACGTTCGAAGTGCGTGCGCTTCGTGAAAATTTGCCTCTACGCGTGAACAACGGGTAGCCTAGAGCAATAAATCAAATTTTGGCAAAGAATAATGGAGTCGCAAAAGCGTCACAGTGTCCCTCTAATCTCACTGAAGAGAATGCTGTTTCTGGAGGATAGTGATCATTTGAGTAAGCACAGCTCTGTATGGAAAGCCACTGAAGGAAGCTCAGGCCACCATGGGGAAGGTATTTTACAAATGGCGGCTGCCACGTGATCTTCTTTGGAATGTCCAACTCGTAACGACTGAATGTCAGCTGAAGTTGTTGCTCTAGGATGAAATTTCGTAGCTGCTTTTTGTCTTCAGCAGTCAAGTTGTTCCTACGGAAGTCTAGCTGTCGAATTTGATGCGGCTTCTTCTTGGTGGCGGCCAAGTCTTTCAGGATCACCATCACTTCATTCCACCTTCCGATTACACCCATAAATATACAGCCTGGAAAAAGTCAGGTGATGGATGGCTGCGTGACTCAACTGCAAAACACTTACATGACATTCCTGCTCACCGACAGCTTCCAGCCAGAAAGGAAAGTGAACAGCAACCCGCAGTTGGCATGGCATTCTTCCCCTGAGCAGTGCACAGTTTTTCACACTCTCTCTTGTCCATGAGGATGTTTTATCCCAAACCAGCTGCTGGAGGCGCTTTGTGTCTACAATGAAGTAAGTGAGACGTCCTATTCCATTCTCTGGTCTAGATTCATCCACTTCAGCTCCAGTGAAAGCAACTCACTATGGTGCACTCTCATGATCAGGGCCTTGCAAAGTATCGCCATAGCAACCAAGTGTTCTGACATCGCATTCATGTTGCCACTCAGGCTCAAATTTCTGAGACAGATCTGCATCTTGCAGATCCTGTTGATAACTGTCACGAGCTGCTCAGTACTCAGTTGGAAATGCAGGCCAAGTTCCGTCAAGGACAATGACTGCTTCAAGAGAGATGTCAGAAGCTCAAAATCTTGATCTGTCACTTCAGTTGGTAAATTATGTACACCCAGATTGTGCAGGCTGTGCATTTAAGTGTATGATGCAAACACCTCAGCAACGACTGAACGAAGCAACGTGGGTCACATTGTTGAAAAGGCGGAGGGTAGGGCAAAGTATTGGCTCTATAGGCAAAGGACAGGTCAAATCGAAACAAATTGAGATCTCTCCTCACCACGTCGGTACTTTTTTTTTTTGTCCTAGGCATTATGAGATATAATCAACCACATCCCTCTCGCCTTTCCCACCTCTTCAATGACTGAAGGAAGTCCAATATTTTCGGCGTCAAGGTCGCCCGCTCCTGTGGAGCCACGTCGCATTGCCAAACTTTGACATGGTTGTACGGAAAAATGCTGGGACTTCACTTTCCCAGGCGAACCACGGCGTTGAGAAAATCCAGAAGTTATCAAAGCCGTGATTAAGGGGCATTTTCTGCAACATATATTTGTCAAGCGCATTCGTCGCTCATCTTCAGTGTAACGGCTACTTGAACGCACCAAGGCCAGCGCTGACAGGAACTCTTGGAACGATAGATGTGCGAACTGGTAGAATGTCTCGTTCCCGCCCAAACGGTCCACTTCTGTGAATGCCACCATCACCACCTTCAACATCTTCATGATCTCCTCAACTCTCGCTGACTTACCCCTCGCCTTCTCTCTCAGCTCAGAATGCTTGAACACAAGCTTGGCTTCTCAGAGTCTGCAATAAGCCCGTCCAGTGCTACCTCTGCAAGCCGCACAAGCGCTTCTTGCTACAAAGGCGGCGGATCTGAAAATGACTCTACATCCTCAGCCTCCTCATCTGGGAGGTCTCGGCTATCACTAAGCCGCGGAACAGAAGAAGGTCAAACAGCTCCAAATGATTCTTCGGAGCTTCTATCTGCAGACTCAGTAAAAATTCGGCAAGAAATGGGGCGATCAATGGGAGACGTCTCAGAGGTTCTATGAACTTAGAACATCGCTTGTTGAGAAGCTCGCCCATTTTTCCCTTCACAACCACCCACGCCTGTGTGTTGTGGTTTTGCTGAAAATAGCGTTGCATGAACATATCTGTTGCTTGTGGCGAGAAACCAGTGAGATGATAGACGCAAGGCTTGTTGTGGGCCTGGCGGATGAAGGAGTGAGCGGCAGGGCATGGTCTTGAGGCAAAAAGAGGGCAATAGTGGTGAAGCCCGGAGGCGCGTCGTTCAAGGACTTGGCGAAGGAGACTGTCTGGAGTGAGGCGCTTTTCGTCATTACCTGCACGGGCAAGAACAAGAAGAAACTTCACTGGAGAAATAGCCCACCCAATTCTAATCCGAATTACTTGAACCCCAAGTGTCTGTTGTTATTGTTAGGATTGCCTTCGGACGATTGTCTTTTAAACAACGTTTTAAAAGGCTAAAACGACATAATTAGGAAAGCCCAACTGCATGTGTGCCACCGACCAGTCGGGTATAAGCATGTGTGTCACAGACTAGATCAGTCAAGTGTACGTATGTGTGTCACATACCAATCTGGTGTGTGCATGTGTGTCACAGACAAGTTGGGTGCGTGCATCTGTGCCATAGACCAGTCGGGTGTGTGCAGGTGTCCCATAGATCAGTCGGGTGTGTACATGTGTGTCACAGACCAGTCGGGTGTGTGTATGTGTGTCCCAAACCAGTGGGGTGTGTGCATGTGCGCTACAGACCAGTCGGACGGGTGTATGTGTGCCATAGACCAGTTCGGTGTGTCCATGTGTGCCACAGATCAGTCAGGTGTGTACATGTGTGCCATAGACCAGTCAGACCTGTGCAGTCGATAGTGTCCATGTGTGTCACAGAGCAGTCGGTTGTGTGTATGTGTGTCACAGACCAGTCAGGGGTGTGTATGTGTGTCACAGACCAGTCGCGTGTGCATGTGTACCACAGACCAGTCGGGTGTGTGCATGTGTGTCACAGACCAGTCGGGTGTGTGTATGTGTGTCACACACCAGTCGGGTGTGTACTTGTGTGCCGCAGACCAGTCGGGTGTGTGCATGTGTGCCACAGACCAGTCGGATGTGTGTCAATCTGTGCCCGGGGCACAGACCAGTTGGGTGTCTGTATGTGTGTTACAGACCAGTGAGGTGTGTGCCATGTGTGCTACAGATCAGTGGGGGCATGCCTCTATCTCAGATCATAGTTTCTTACGTGTACCAAGGAGTCTTTTGTTCTAAAACGGTCACCAACTTAAGACGGGAGGCCCCATGAAATTCTTGCTGTAGGGACTTCAACATCTTGGAGCAAGTGGCCAATCACCAAAGACGCAAGTCAGTTGTACGAGATTCTGAGACACCAAGTCTTTTGTAAACGTTTTCTTCCTCTTCTCCTGCTCCAAGACCTTGGCAGCAGATTCAGACGGGACATGCGTGCGTAATATGTAGGGTGCAAAGGGAAGGAATCGAACTAGACAGGAAGGCCACGTCCATGATTCAGACTCCTGGTAGGATACCCGTTCTTCTCTTCACCAACATTCACGGACGTTGGTGAAACGGTAAGCTGGTGTCCACTTCAGGGTCGGAGTTCATTCTATCCACCATCAGACAATGGGAAACAAAAAAATTCAAAATCAAAATGTCTGCCGTATCATGTTGGACTGATTTTTGCTCTTCAATGTTAACGATATTGATGAAACTGAAAGTGCACATTTTAACCCTTTCAATATATGGCGGACATTGGTTCTTTCCCTTTTTGATCTTCGTTCGAAATTCCTTCCGTTCTGAATTGATGGAGTTGTTCCAAGCTACTATTGGACAGGTTCGCCCCACCATTGATGTCAGCTGTATTACAAAGAAATTTATGTCTGTGTTCTGGCTTTTAAGTTTTCTTCAAATCATTCTTAGAAAGGTGGTAGTGTCCACTTCATAGCCAATCAGCCACATCCTTTCTCTCAGATTCATTATATGTAACCATAAACAAAATGTCTTCAGAAAAGTGAATTGTTTAAAGCCACATCCTTGTGTCGATGTTAATCTTTGTATGTTTTCCATAAAAAAAAAGTTGTTTCACCGATTGAAGAATCAACTAGACCATGCTGACATGAAACCAGTGAGCAGGGATATGTATGATAAAAAAAGGTCTCTCCCAATGGCCCTTCTTTGTGGACATTTCCTGAACTGAATGGTGTTGGGACTCCTTCATCACATCTGAATATATTGTAGTGACGTTCACAGGGTCCTAAGTGTACTAGTTTGGCATTGCTCCTTGAAAGCTCCTGTTTCTGATAGCACATCGACTATCCATATGTGCACTGGCCTAGAGGTGAGGCAACTCAAGGGTGCTGTGGCCAATCTGTACTTCGCCAATGCTCAAAAATGACAACAGATGATAACCATGATAAACGTCATGGTTGAATGTTAACGGCTGTGAAGGCAGTCATTAAGAGCTGTCCACTGTGAATGATGAGTACCGCTATCTTGCGTTGTCATGACATTTATAGGGATTGAACAATGTGCACACGATCTCTTGAATTCTCAAACTGCTTAATCTCACTCTAACGTTTTCCAAGAAAAAGCCACAGAGACAGTAGGCTAGCCATAGTTAAGCTTGACACAGCCACAGTGAAACTAGGCCAGCCACAGTGAAGCTTGACACAGCCACAGTGAAGCTGCACCTGGCCATGGCGAAGCCAAAGACGTGGATAAACGCAGAAGTGGAACTTTGAAACCCTGTAGGTGTCTTATTACGTGATTAAGTTTACAGCACCAGTTCCACACAGTGCAGGAAGGCGGCTGTTTGAGAAGATTCAAGCAGTTCAAAATGGCAATACATTAGAATCACCATGTGAATGAAGTTCAAATTTAGATGCAATTTGATAATTGAAACACTAAAATACAGCTGTTGGCTACTAATTGATTAATCAATGAAAAAAAGAATTAAGAATTTGCCTAGGTATGATTGTCTCAATGTCTCAACTTCTTCCTTGGAAGGAAAGGAGGGATATTACTCCCTATCTTCTGAAAATTCTTCTTGTACAAATGTTGCTGATATTACGGAAGGGCTAAACTCATCATTGAGAGTTAAATTATTGGTGGAGGTGCGGAAGAACCCAGCTCAGAGCTCTGCGGCTTCCATAGCTTCTAACAACTCCCTGTAAGCTGCACCCTCCGATATGCTCAAGTCCTTGATGATGGTCTTAAACTTCTGATAGCTGGCACGAGTCCCTGTCCCGTAGAGTCTGGTCAGGAGGCGGTCATTTACGGTGCGATCGGGCAAAGTGGCTTGCAACTTAGATAGCTCCTCCTTTTCCAAGTCGCCAATAAGTTCTGCTATCCAACACTTAGTGACAACCACATTTGGGCTCAGACTCCGGCAGATGTCCTCGAACAATGGCTTCACCACCTGAGAAGCAGACATGGCAAATGGTACACCAGTCGAAAGAGGCTCAAAAAGATCAACTGAAAATTTCTGCAAATCCGGCTGATCAAGGCGGACAACCTCGTCCAAACGTTATCATCTCAGAAAGTAGAATTGATTTATTGATCACTACTGGTGGAGGAGAAAAAAAGTCCCTGATAAACCTTATGGTGGCAAATGAGAAGCTCAAAGGCTGTGTCTTTGGTATCATTTTACACACCTCGACCGTGAGATTAACACTTGGAAGCTTAACGCATGACGTTTGAAAGAAAAAAAGTGTGTCGGATGCTCTGTTATCTCACCTCTTTCCAAAAGTTGGCGTCCTCTCCAGCTGTTGGCACATCTAAATATTGAGCCTCTCTTTCTGTCAACCACAAAGCAATGAAGCAACCAAACCAGACAGCTGCACATCCTCTTAAACACTGGATGTAGATATGGTATGCTTTACCTAGTGTGGTGTAAATATTTATGTACTACTGGCTTCTATATACATTAAAATACTGGGCAACGAGCTAAGCCTAGATCAAGTTCATCTCATCATAAGGAGATTGCTGTTGCTCAGTTGGTCTAGCAGAGTGGCTACATCTATTTGTCTTGCCTTGGACATCAGACAAAGCTGTGGAGAAAAGTCCTAGACCAAGAAGAGTACAACTAACGGGACCATCAGAGAAGAAACCAAGGAAGCTACAGGTAAGAAAAAAATCAATCAGAGACTTTCCCACAGCTTCCATGGACCCAGATCAGTTTTAAGCATGGAGGAGTTCTAATAGTACCTGATGAAAGAGGCTGATCTGGCGTATGGAGTTCAGCAGTGTAATCAGCATGAAAGCCACTGGAGGAATCTCGAGTAACCTTCAACATGTGGAAAATTAGAACAACATATTCAGTTCATTTAGAAATGGGCTGGTTACCATGACTATAATAATTTTTATTTGATAAAATGTGGGAAAGACTGATGGAATAAATCAGAGCTATGAAAACACAGGTAGAGTCCAATTCATATGGTGCCTGGCATACCACACATCACTTCATATCTGGTTTTCCCTGTATACACAGAGTTCAGAAATTTAGCCATGATCCCATGCCACTCAACTGCCATTGCTAAGCAACTGAAAACCAAAATTCTCACCCTCTGGCGGCGATCCGAGTCTAAGTCACCTTCAACGTCATCAGACTTCATTTCAGCTTCCACAGGCTGAGAACCTTCAGTAGATGAAGCAAACGCATCTGACCAACAGAAGAGATTCCAGATTCAAACACAATTTTTTTACAAAAATGAATCTGGGTAATTACGTAGTGTAGAAAAGCTCATTTCCTGATGAAAAGCTCTAAACTACTGGTCTGAAGGTGTAGAATAGTAGAGAAATGAGATCAGGCAATCAGAAACACTTCTCTTGAGATCTCTCACCATCTATCTGGCCTTCCTTGTCCATCTTATCGTCTACAGCACGGCCTGGTGACCTGTCCGATACAAGATTCAAACAGAGGGTGAGAAAGACAGATGATAGGGCAACAGAGCAGTGCTAGAGACAAGTTCTGCCCGGTGGCTCAGTAACAGGTTGGCTATGCTGCCAGAACATATTCTTAATCTCTCTGAGTAAAATGCTGTTTCTGGAGGATAATGATCATTTGAGTAAGCACAGCTGTGTATGGAACACCACTCACAGAAGCTGAGGCCACCATGGAGGAAGGTCTTTAACAAATGGCGCCTGGCACATGATCTCAGGAATTCCCCTCTTGTAACATCTGACTGTCAGTTGAAGTTTTTGCTCTAGGATGAAATCTCGTAGCCGCTTCATTTCTTCAGCCGTCAAACTGCTCCCACTAATGTTTAGCTCTTGAATTTGATGTGGCTTGTTGGTGACGGCCACATCATTCAGGATTATCATCACTTCATCCACCTTCAGGTCAGGGGTGCTGATCTCCAGCCTGGTAATAGTTGGGTTGTGGACAGCTGCATGACTCAACTGCAAAGCATGTGGACGGTGTCCCTTCTTTTGAGAATACCTCACCACCAAAGGACGGTCAATATGAAGTGCAGTCAGCGTGGCATTCTTCTCCAGAGCAGTGCACAGCATTTCTACACTCTTCCTTGTCAATGAGCACCCACTCAGACCCAGCCACTGAAGGTGCATTGTGTCTGCAATGAAGTAGGTGAGAGGTTCCATTTCACTTTCTAGGCATAGATTCATCCCCTGCAGCCACAGTGAAAGCAAATCACTATGGTGCACTCTCAGGGCCTTGCAAAGCATCGCCATAGCAATCGAAGAGTCTGACGTCCTAGTCATGTTGCCGCAACTCAGTCTCAACCTTCTCAGAGAGGTCTGCATCTTGCAGAGCCCGTTGATGACTGTCATAAGCTGGTCAGTACTGAAGTTCAAGATTAGGCCAAGTTCCCTCAAGGACAAAGACTGCTCCAAAAGGGATGCTAGAAGCTCAACATCCTGGCGACCAAAATCTACATCCAGACTGTGCAGCTTGCGCAAATGAGTGCATGATCCAATCACCTCACCAATGGGATAAATGCACAAAGCAATATTGGTCACGTTGTTGAAAAGGCGGAGGGCGTGGCAAAGTCTCATTGGCCCTATGTGCCAGGGAGAGAGATTTTGAAACAAATTGAAATCTTTTCTCACCACGTTGGTAATGGTTTGTCCTAGGCACTCTGAGACATAATCAAGCACTTCCCGATCGCTTTTTCCCACCTCTTCCACAACTGGAAACGCCTCATGTACTAAGTCCAACAGTGCTGGGGTCAGAGTTTGCCGATCATCTGGAGTCCACTTCACAATGCCAAACTCTGACATGGTTGTCCGGAAAAATGTTTGGAGTTCCCTTTCCCAGGCGAACCACGACGCTGAGAAAAGCCAGAAGTTATCAAACCCATGACCGAGAGGCAGCTTCCTGGAGCATATTGTCAAGCGCATTCTTCGGTCTTCTTCAGTGTGACCGCTACTTGAACGCACCAAGGCCAGCCCTGCAAGGAACTCTTGGAACGATAGGTGTACGAATTGGTAGAATGTCTTTTCCCCGCCCAAATCGTCCATTTGTGGGAATGCCACCATCACCACCTTCACCATCTTCATGAACTCCTCCTCAACTTGCACTCACGCACCTCTCACTTTCTTTTTCAGCTCACAATGCTTGAACACAAGCCTGGCTTCTTCTGCGATCAGCCCGTTCAATGCTATCTCCGCCAATTGCACAAGGGCTTCTTGCTGCAGAGGCGGCAGATCTGAAAATGATTCTACATCCTCAGCCTCCTCATCAGGAAGTTCTCGGCTAACTAAGCCGCGCAAAAGAAGAAGGTTAAACAGCTGAAAGCGATTCTTCAGAACTTCTTCTCCCCTCAGGCTCGGTAAGAGTTCAACAAGGATTGTGGCGATCAGTGGGAGGCATGTCAGAGATTCTATGAACCTGGAGGTTTTGAGGAGCTTGCTCATCCTTCCATTCACAACTGCCCATGTCTGTGTTTTGTGGTTTTGTTCAACATAGCGCTGCATGAACATATCTCTTGCTTGTGGCGAGAAACCCGTGAGATGATAGACGGAAGGTTTACTGTGGGCTTGGCGGATGAAGGAGTGAGCTGCAGGGCATGGCCTTGAGGTGAAAAGAAGGCGATAGCGGTGAAGCCCGGAGGCGCGTCGTTCAAGGACTTGGCGAAGAAGACTTTCAGGAGCAAGGCGCTTTTCGTCCACACCTGGACAGGTCAGAACAAATAGAAACTTCACTGGGGAAAGCCCCTGCCTAATTGCAATTTGGATGACTTGAACCCTGCCTGTGGCTGTTGTTCTATGCTAGGCAGGTAGTAATGTTGATGAAGCAGAACTGCTCTACAGCTTAGGGGCCGCACCATGTCACCTCTTTTAATGTGAATTGGACAGCAGCCCATAAGTTTGTTTGAAGACCATTGTGCCGGCAAGCAGCATGTATGTCGATGCCAATTCTGGTGTGCCATACGTATTACAGACTGGTTAGGGCGTATTTCTATTTCCGTTTGTAGTTTCTTGTGGATACCTGATTTGTCTTTCCAGAAGGGTCACCAAAGTAATAGAAAGCAAAGGCTGGAGGCGGTGTAAAGTTTGTGCCCTAGGGACTTTGACACCTTGGGAGCACGTGGCCAAGCGCCAAAGATGGAAGTCAGCCACACTGGCCAAGCATTTCCGCAGGAGATTTCCCAGACACTAAATCTTTTGGTAAATTTTTACTTCTTTCTTGTGCTAAAAAGACCTTGGCGGCAGAGCCAGGCAGGACCCTTGTAGGTCAGGTGTAGCGTGAACAGGGAAGGAATCAAAGTACCCTTGAACTTTACGGAAGGACAGTCACATGTCATCTTCCTTTTGTCAACGCTATTTGACGTTGGTGAAACTATAGGTGCACAGTTTCACCCTCTAAACTTAAGGTGGATATCAGTTCTTTCTCTCTGTGGTCATCTTCTCCAATTCCTTCCTATCCGAGTTGTTGGAGTTGTTCCAAGCTAGCTAACGTTGGACAGGATCGAAGCCATTGACGTCAGCTTCATTACAAAGATATGTATGTCTGTGTTCTAAATTTTCTTCACATCATTCTTAGAAAGGTCTTAGTGTCCACTTCACAGCCAGTCAGCCACACCCTTTCTGTCCGATCCATTACTATATCTGTAACCAAGACCAAACTGTCTTCAGAAATTAAATTGTTTAAAGCCAGTGTATCAGCCACGTCCTTGTGTCCTTGATAACTTAAAGCATTGTGTATTTCGTTCAAAAGACTGTCAGTTCAAAACAGGTCGTTTCACAAGTTGAAGAATAAATTTGATCATGTGGACATGAAGCCAAAGAGCAAGGGCATGTGCATGTATACAACCAGAAGAAAACGTTTTGATGAATGACACACCTTTGTAGACACTTCTAGAATAGAATGATGGTGGGACTACATAATCACATCTGAATTTGTTGTGGTCAGGTGCCAGTTTTGCATTTCTGCTTCCTGAGACAACAAGCCAATCACACATGCCTACACCAGACTACAGTCCGTGCCAGGCAAATCAATGGTACTGTTCCAATTCTGTACCTCCACCATGCACCAAAATGACAAGATTGAAGGACTATTTTAGACCTCACTCTCATGATTAGCTTAAACAGGGTTAAGAACAGTAGTACTTAGGGCGCGAAGTAAGAAAGGAAAATGATTATTTTAAATGAGAAGACGTTTCGGCGTCAATGCCAGCATCAGTTGAGATGAACTGATGATGGCATTGACCCTGAAACATCTTCTCATTAATTTTAACGCCATCCTTTCCCTTCCTAACTTCGCGCCCTAATTATAAGTACTACTGTTCTTAACCCTGTTTGAGAAAATGATAAGACCCTCTACTTTAGTCACGGCTCAATGTTGCTTTAGTATAAAGGAAATCATCCAGAACTGTCCTCCCTGGAATTTAGTCTGAAGTAAATCTTCTCTTGGATAGCTATGCCTAACCACACATCCTTATTGAGCTTTGACATCAATCAATGAAGCTCCTAACCAGCTTTCTCCCTTGATATGTATTGCTTTGGATTGTACCCCCGAGTCTCACATATCGTCAATCACCTCTAATCTACTATTCTATGTCTCTCTTCTACCCTCGCTCATTTTTTTTCCGTTACCAAGGAGAAGCTTTTCCACTAGTCTTTGACTATCTAGCATTTAGACATATTGTTTGATATTATTTCAAGGCTTGAAGCAGCTGGAATTGAATAGTCTGGAAGAATGTGAAAAGAATGTTAGCGTCCTTTACATTCTCTGGATAGAAATTTACACTTGCAGGATCGAAAACTGCCATTCCCTTTCTGCGGAAATAATTTTTTTTTTATCTTAGTTGCCTAGAGTTTGAGCTCTGCGCATTTTCTTTCAGCCCAAATCTCAGAAATGATTTTAACATGTTGCTCACGTTTAAGCTAAAAGAAAATTGTGCACAGGGTACAAACTCTTTTCAGAATGAACATGCAGTGCACTGAGACACAAACAATCACAACATGGCTGAAACATACCAGAACTGAAAGAATAGTATCTTTACAAGCCGAGTTGATTTGCCCCTCCCCCCGCAAAGTCCATGAATGCACTCACACAAAAACACAAAACCCACAACTCAAGTTTTAATTTGAATCCCCTTTCACATCGAGACACAGGATAAGGGCATGAGTAGGTCTTGTAATATATCCACACACCTTGAGGATTAATGCTGGCATTAGTCTCTCATGCCATGCAACCAGACACACACAAAAAAAGTAAACACAAAACCCCCAGTGGTGCATTTGTGAATTATAAGCTGAACACTCCATGAGAGAACTTTCTCCTTTGTCCAATACCCCCATTCGTGACACGACATGCCTCCACGCCCTCACTTGCTCTCTTTTAATGTAACTCCATCACCTCCGTGCTCCTTTTCACTCTCAGGGACCATTTCCTATACCATTCTCTTTGCTCACGTTCCAACACTCTCTTATTCTCTCGCTCTCTCTCCCTGCAGCTCTCTCTCTCTCTCTCTCTCTCTCTCTCTCTCTCTTCAATCTCATACTTTCACATCCGCTCCTGCTAGAATTTTGACATCGTACTTACCATCGACCACGATCAGGACTTCTTCAGGCTTCTCGTTTGTAGCCAGAAACTCCAGCACGTTTTTCCGCGTAGCTTCGGGCAAACCAAGCCTTCCCACGTCGAGCAAACTCTCCAAAGACCTTTCGTCACAAGTTCGGACTGTGACCACAAACAGCAAACGAACCTCGATCAGAAACTCTCCTTTCGACCAGCCGTATGGAAGCTGTCGAGTGAAGGCCAAAGTCTTGCCAGAGCCTGCTGCACCCAGAAATACCACGTCGTCCACCGAAGACGAGCCTGTCAATGAACCAGCAGCAGAAGAGCAGCGACCGAAGTACGAGAAGAGCAGCGACCGAAGTACGAGAATAGGCCCTTGAGATCCAACCTCGACGACGAAGTCAAGCCTGAAAGAACACACCCAAAAAGAGAAAAAAAAAACGCAAGAAGTGTTCACTCCGAGACCACAGTGGAGTTTAAACGCCCATGCGCCTTGTTGGCAATAGGCAGCCAATGTTGAAAGGGTGAAAGGATCGTGATTTGACCAACCCCAGGGTATGTCAGCTTCAGGCCGAGGATACTAAGCATTAAGAATCTTTGATCCGGCCAAGAACATATCCAAACCATAGGAACTGTCGGCGGGCTCCTTGAGGTTTCATAGTAAATCATCGCGATGCAATGGCAAGCGTGAGAACATCTGCTAAAACGCGGTCTTAGTCAGAGAAGCACCGTGCATATGATCAACCACTGAGCTCTCCTTCAGTTGCTCATGGTTTACCTCCAGGAACGAAGCGCTCGAAAGGATCCGTTCCCCAGCTTCTCTTCAGCGGCAGGAAGAGTGCCTTCTCTCCACCTGTTTCCTTTAAAAGAGTATCCGCCTCTTCTTTTCCCGTCACCTGAACTTCCGCAAAGATCTTCGGCACGTGCAGCGACCTTGTACTCCTTGGCAGCGGGGCGAAGAACGCATGCCGAGGACTTATGAAGCTCTTCTTCAGCCTCTCTTGACATTCTCGGACAGCCGCTGCAAGAGTGGCCATGGCCACCCGGGCGACCGGTCGACAAAGCAAATCACACAGGTGCTCACCGACAAACTAGAAGCCAAGAAGATAGCCTCTGTCTGGAAAAAAACGGAACACGCCAGTACTTGACTTGCAAGGCACAGCCGCCAGGTCTCCATGGCGTCTCCAACTCGTAGCTGTTCGTGAGCGTGCATATGCATGGCCGTTGGCCGCGGCTGTCGAACACGTGACCGCACCGAACGGCTGAACACGTTCAAATTCGTTCGGACGTTGTTCAATTGCGCCGGTCATAATATCAGTTGCGTCATGTGCAAAATCGAAATGACAGAGTTTAATATTGCCAAGGCTCTGAGCAGCTGATCACGACTCAGGAGAATTCAAGTCAACTCCCTTCCGTCTCTTTCTCTCCCTCCCTCCCTCCCTCCCTCCCTCGCGCCCCCCCCCCCCTTCTCTCTGTCTCTCTGTCTGTCTGTCCCTCTGT
>JAOWAR010188515.1:0-15669 GCA_028571005.1 Clathrina lutea | reverse complement strand
CTGCTCAAAGTCTTCCCAACACACCGGGAACCAGCTTAATACAATGGCTGCTCAAAGTCTTCCCAACACACCGGGAACCAGCTTAATACAATGGCTGCTCAAAGTCTTCCCAACACACCGGGAAGAAACGCCAGGGTGACTAGCTCCTAAAAAGTGTAAGCCTTTTTGTTGGAATAGGACGACCTTCAAAGCCAGTCAGTCACAGGTGCGTGTCCTCTCTGCTGCCCTCGAGAGCCTTTCATCACATAATCAAGAACCATTGGAAGCGTGATGCCATCATCCAAACCATTGGACGCATGATGCCATCATCCAAACCACTGGTGAAGGACAGAGACATGGTGGTCTGATGTCAGTATCTGACAGTAAAACATGGTTGAGGACTAGCACCGTACCACAACAGGTGGTCAGCCACAGAGGAGTGAGCTAGCAACGAGTTGTTATACAACTCCTGCGAGGCCCACTGCATGATAAGACTGTTCATCCTGCATCAACCAAAAAGAGAGAGAGAGAGAGAACGAGAGAGATCTGAGAAGGTCAAAGGTCAAAGATCGAGAGATCTGGACCAACTATGGCTGCACAGAGGAGCCATCAAACATGGCCGAGGATTCGTCAACACAAGACCGACAAAAGCATACCGCCTGCCATACACTGGAGTGATCAAACTGAGTCAATTGCATGAACAAACTTCATGCGACATCTCGCACATCATGTGAGAAAATTTCACTCACACATCTCAACGAAATGTGCTCGTGAACAACGGAAGCCCACACAGTCACAAGACATTTATTCAACACTGATTGGACTAAACACTGTTGAACAAGTGAAAAATCCGAAAGCTGTAGAGTTCAGATGAGCCACGCAAACAGGTCAAGAACATGTCGCACGAACGTACAAATTGTAAAATCTACTCAAAAAATTGTACAATCAAGATCCACAGCGCCGTCAGATGAACCAATGCTGTTGGAAAGGTGGTGCATAACGGCACCGCAAGAAGCCTTGCTACATGGCAAGTGTCCATTATTCATCTCACTTTGAATTACCTGTACTGCGTAGTGAGCATCCGAACTACTGTGTCACCATATTGAGCCACAACTCTCTCCATAAGAGTTTTGGCTAAACCTCCTGCGGCAGCCCTACAACACCACAGAAAAAAGGCACTCTTTGGACATAAATCATAAAATAATTGCCATGGCAACATGGCTGGGTGCACTGTTCCATCAAATTTTAAATTAGCTTCTGCTCTTACACAATCATTGAAAGAACAAAGAAGACAAAAATAACTGGGAAGCATGGGGAAAAACAACAAAGAGAGAGAGAGAGAGAGAGAGATAGAGATAGAGATAGATAGAGAGAGAGAGAGACAGAGAGAGAGAGAGAGAGAGAGAGAAAGGTTGGATATAGGCTGGCTGAAATGTGAAAAAACACAGATCGAATCAGACAGATAAACAGATGGAAAAAGCGGAAAGGATCAGTCTGAACATACTCGTGCGAAATGATAGTCGGAGGTAGCTGCAGGTGGTCACCTGCCAGTAAACACCGCGGAACTTGCAGTAACGGTAGCCAGCATGCCACTTCAACTGCCTGTGACAAAACACATCCACCCAGAAAACCAGCCATTTTTGCACCTGCAACTGAACAGTTCCATCCAGGGCCTAAAGACAGAAATGATCATCCATCTGATAGATTGCGGATGCTCACAAGGATGTAGGACTTGTGAGCAAATTCCCATCAAACGGGGTTGTCCTCATTGTCACCACACAAAATGACAACGCTACACACATCAAACTCACCTGAGCAGCTTCATCGACTACAGCGAGATGAAAATGACCGGACGGCACAAGTCTGGAGACACAACAGCACAGTTTAAGACACAAACAACATTGCATATCCCGGATTATAACAGCTGGGCAAAATAGTCAAATAAATAATTATTGCCGTTTGTTGGTTGAGATTATGTAAGCGCCAAGTGAAAGAATGTCCAGCAATACCAACAACAACAACTCTCTATTTAGCTTGTCGCATGGCACAGTACACACTTCAGAGGTCCATCCAAGGAGGCACTCGTCAATGTGCTGAGAACAACATCGGCACGACTGAGAATCTCACGCAGAGCTCGCTGGAGACAAAATGCAAAAAACAGAGGACAGAGAGAGAGAGAGAGAGAGAGAGAGAGAGAGAGAGAGGGAGGGAGAATCAAGCGAGGACGAAACAACTGTATTTTGTTAGCATAAATGAGCTCCTGAGGGATAAAAACAGGAAGAGCACAGAGTATTTTCAGGTGAGTTGGCAGCTATTAGCTGACCTCCCACACAACTTACCTCTTCTCTTTGGACAAGCTCCTTGCGCAGTTGTTTGACTTCACTCCATAGCTGATGTCGCTTGCCTTTGTCAGGAGTGTGGCGCGCCTTTGCCTAAAGAGACACAAAAGAAATCAAAAAATGCAACAAGCAAAGGAGCAGTCTTTTGATGTTATCACCAAAAAATGAACATCGGTAAACTCTGTCTCAGAGCTCCGCTCACCAACAACAATTCAAAGCGCAGAACACACGGTGAACAAAGAGCTGCTCATCTTGCCCTACAGGCTCAGCAACTGACGCCACATGGCGTGCAAAGCACTGCACCAAAGACCAAAACTGCAACATGATGTCTTTGCTCAGAAAAAGAAAGCTAAAAAAAAAAAAAAAAAAAAAAAAAACGTACCACACTACTGTCGATGTCTTTTCGGACATCACGGACGATGGCTGCTTGGTCAGAAAAGGACACAATGGCATCCAAGGAATACTTTTGAACACTCTCACCCGCTCGTGCAGGATGACCTAACCGAACAAGCTGGAATAAATAATGGGGGGGGGGGGGGGGGGGGGGGGAAAGGGCAACCGCATGTACCATAAGTTCCAAACCCCTCCCACTATTTTGCTATCAGTAGGGAGATCACTGTGAATTTTTTGGGCGAAAACTCAGGTATTTCAAGTAAACCATTCCACTTTTTAGGCTAATGGTAGTGCAGTACTAAACTTCAGACCTGGAGGACTTGAAATGACCAAAATACTATTTGGAGAGGCAATGATTTGTCGTAGTGTTTCCATAGAAACGAAGGCCCGCCGTGGCACAAGAACGGCGGGACGATGGCCCGTAGCAACGGACTCTTTACGTGGTCTCGTTTTTGTTTTTAGTATGTTTTGTAACTTCGGTCAAAACTTCCATTGCCCCCCGTCTTTAAAAATAAGTTACTGTAGTTGACATAAAAAAACCGTGATAATTATCTCTACTGAATTGGGAAGGTGACAAATGTGAAATTGTGAGTGTCAATGAGAACGATGGAAAACGATAACACTGGCTTCAATCAACAGTAAATTGGACTTCCTCGTGTCTAAGGTGAAGACACGGAATAGTCGTTCCGGACTGCCGGCAGCAGCTGTCACATGGTGATGTACTGGCGCATGGGATAGTGGCTCGAGAAACCTACTGCCGCTTCTGTCGGGGAGAAGTTGACTGCTTCTCCGTCAAGGCGCCCGTAGTGAAATGCTTTCCAACGCTCAGTCGATATCGCCGCAGTGATCGCCTCAACCCTAATCCTAGGCCTGGGTGATTGCCGTCGGATGGAAGAGTGTGCGCAAAAGATATTGCGTGCCAGGGGTAGTGCTATCAGCCCTGTAGCTTTTTCCTCCCGTTTACCGACTGAAGCTCCAGTACAAAACCGACAGGCACAGCATCCAAAGACGGAACGCGATCCTCATCGCCAACGAGCATATCCTCTGACATGCCACAACCAGCCATGAAATTGATCGTGGAAACGTTTTCGTCGGATCCACATTTTAAACGACCACCACAGCTTTGGGCGTCGGAGCACGGCCACCAAAACTTCGTACCTAAACAAACTCGAAGGTGGAGATTCCAAAAATGTTGTTGGTTTCGCCGTGTACCGAAGCGTACCACCGAAAAGCTGCTTACAAAACTTACTAGACTTTGTTGAACAACTTCCAGTTGAAAGAAGAGGAAGTGAATGATCTTCAAGTTGCAGAAATTGTTTAGCAGTCTGCTTTTGTGCACAGCCATTGTTCATGTGATAGAGCTCTATTCATCAAACTCCATTGAAACTCGTCTTGTACAAGAGGGAGAACATTTCTGCTCTCTTCTAGACGGTGTTCTTCTGTGCAAGGTAGTGTGTCGGCAGTCACTGGCGTGCGCCCTCGATCTTTCTGGTTTGAGCAGCTTTATAAAGGAGCTTTCTACTTAGTTCGCACGGCAGAAACTCGTAAAGCACCCATGATCAACGGCCAATGTGCCCTGTTCCGTTGCAGCGAAAGCTCAGAAAGAGCCAGTGCCCACACCAGCCTTAAAATGGTGTGTGAGATGACTTGAAGAACAAGCTTGCCGATTGTTCTGCTCTAGTCTCTAGTCAAACAGGAGACGCCTTCCACGGACTCAAGTTAAATTCTCTTTGCTATTTGCAAGAAAGAAAGTGATGTGGACGCATGCAGAGCCCAGTCATGATGTCAATGACAAGGATGCTGAATGTTTATTCATTTCATTGCAGGCTCAGTACAGTAGGACTCATTGCAGGCTCAGTACAGTAGAACTCATTGCAGGCTCAGTACAGTAGAACTCATTGCAGGCTCAGTACAGTAGAGCTCATTGCAGGCTTAGTACAGTAGAACTCATTGCAGGCTCAGTACAGTAGAGCCCATTGCAGGCTCAGTACAGTAGAGCTCATTGCAGGCTCAGTACAGTAGAACTCATTGCAGGCAGGCTCAGTACAGTAGAACTCACTGCAGGCTCAGAACAGTAGAACTCATTGCAGGCTCAGTACAGTAGAACTCATTGCAGGCTCAGTACAGTAGAACTCATTGCAGGCAGGCTCAGTACAACAGAACTCATTGCAGGCTCAGAACAGTAGAGCTCATTGCAGGCTCAGTACAGTAGAACTCATTGCAGGCTCCGTACAGTAGAACTCATTGCAGGCTCAGTACAGTAGAGCTCATTGCAGGCTCAGTACAGTAGAGCTTATTGCAGACTCAGTACAGTAGAACTCATTGCAGGCTCAGTACATTAGAACTCATTCAAGGCTCAGTACAGTAGAACTCATTGCAGGCTCAGTACAGTTGAACTCATTGCAGGCTCAGTACAGTAGAAGTCAGGTAAAATACATACCCCATCGGGAAATTGGGAAAAGTACGTACTAAAGAAAATATGTACTAGCCAAGCTCATGTGATACGCCAAGTTAAAGACAGCCAATCATTGACGACATGTATGTATTAGACAGTGTACATACTAAGGCTGGTATGTGGACCATGTGTGATGACCAAATTTTTTAGGAGATCTAGACTTCAAATTCCATAGTTTTTTGCAGCTCGCGGGAAAAAGCTTTATTGACATACAGTGTAGATCTACTATGTATGATGTGGAAACGTAAAAACTGAAGCCTAGATACACTGACCGAGAAGGAACTGACGAGAACCATGAATGCAGTTTGGTTTGACAGAAAATAACTATAGTTTAACAGAAAATAATTATGGTTTGACAGAAGAATGGAGAAGTAATACTCACCGCATTATCATATACGAAAGAGGGAAGAAGACAATTGAATAAGAATTGACAATATATACGGTGAGCTGATATTCACGTCTCAGTGTAGTGTTAGACTATGTGTGATACATAACATTACATGCAGTTCACATCTACTCAGTAGTATTTCACTATCTCTTTTTATTCGATCAGAACCCAATCCATGCTGTCGGGAACGCCAGATGCATGAAAATTGATATTGGCAAAGTACCGCTTACCTGCAGAGGAATTTCGGGGCAGTTTCACCCCGCTGGTATGCTCCACTAACGGCGCACTGCATCCTGAGTATCATCATGATTATTGGTCTTCGAAGATACATCATGCATGATGACGTATCTCGAGGCTAGCGCGCTGCATGCCGCGCACGAAATGACATCATATGACGCTACTTATCGAGAGTTTGTTTCTGTGATGCCCTCGAAGCTCCCTGAAGTCTTTTTATTTGAGTTTTCTTTCTAATCGTTCTCGCTTCCATGGTGAGGTAGTGACCGCCTGGTCCCGGGGATTGCTCTGACCGAAAGGAATTTTGTGCTGGGAAGAAGTCGATCACGAGCGGCTGTCTAGCCGTTTGTTTTCAATCTGAGAGTACTTCGATCAGTCAGAAATCTCCACTTTTGCAAGAGGATCAGTGTGTTGTAGCTTTTCTTGTTTCTCCCAGCCGCGACAACATTAACGACCAGGATGTTTAGAAAGCCTGACACAAAGCGTGAGCGTCCTGTTTTCTCTGGCTCGTGCACTTGTTTCATATCGTGACGGTAACCACGGTAACGGTGTTAGGCGTTTTCTTTTCATGCTCTTTTTGTGTTCCCGTACTGGGCGTGCAGAGCAGATGAGGCAGCAGAGACGGGAGCTAGGCCGGACACAGCGAGAGATGTCAAGGGAAATCCAGGCGTTGGAACGGCAGGAGAAGCAGCTTGTGAGTGTTTCTGACCACATTGTCAGCCTGCCTCCCTGTCCCACCCCATGTGTGTGTGTGCATGCGTGCGTGCGTGCGTGTGTGCGTGTGTGTGTGTGTGTGTGTGTGTGTGTGTGTGTGTGTGTGTGTGTGTGTGTGTGTGTGTGTGTGTGTGTGTGTGTGTCTCTCTCTCTCTCTTTCTCTCTCTCTCTCTCTCCTTTCTCTCTGATACCCTGTAACTATCTCCGCAATCATTAATCAGGGTCGCGTTTGTCGCCAATGTAGCAAAGCACCACATGCACGCACGCACACACACGAAACAGGTGGGCATAGAAATGTCTAGGTTCCTTTTAAGTTTTTTTTCTTGTATTGGGATGACAGCACCTCAACTGATCAGACGGGCCTTCTGCTGCTCTTAAAATTTTTTACTTTGGATACTGACATCCGAATCGCATTTCACCATTTATCCTAGTCCAACTATACAATATTCTTTGACACACACAAGGTTGAAGGGGTTGCGAAAATCCTTTCGAGACGTTCGGCCGTAATCGAAGTTTAATCTTTAATCACTGGTATTGCAACAGGATATGGTATTGCAACAGTATATGCCTCTTTGCTCTTTTATGGGGACCAAATAGGCTAGAAATGAAAGGCATGCCAAGAAGAATCGTAGATCTACGCTCGCTATGGGTACAAGCAAAGACATGTGCCAGGGTACGAACTGGTCTGCTGGGCTTCTGGATGCAACGACAGGCAGGCCTGTGTCACAAGTGAAGAAGACTTTCCAGGACCCCAGTGAGAACAGATTTTCTGGCCAAAGTGCGAAGCTTGAAAGAGTGAGAGAGAGAGAGAGAGAGAGAGAGGGGGGGGGGGATCAATGGATGGAGGGAGGTTGACAGGGAAAGGGAGATACAGAGCTGTTAGCTGACTATTGCAAAACGTGTCCAGCATTATGTTCTGTACAAAGAATAGATGCCATTTGTGTAAAAGTGTTCTTTTCTTTTTTTTTTTGTAAAGGACAGACTTATAGCAGCAATAAGAACTGAGAAAAATGATTTAAAAAGATGCAAACAATAAAATAAATAAATAAATAAATGATCAAAACCGTCTTATTGCTCTTTGTGCTTAGTCTTTATTGAATGACCTTCCTTCAAGCTGACTGTTCATTCAACTGCCTGAGACAGACCATAACCATAGTCTGAGTCACTCCTAGCCTGGTCGTGTCTTTGTCGAAGAGACAGCAAGTCACAAGACATCAAATTACGGTGTTTCCTCAACCTCATCATTCATTGCAGCTACTCATGTCCCAGAGATTCAAATGTGCAAAAACGATTGCCTAACGGTTTGACTTATTAGTGGAATGTTCTCTTTGTTTGTCTTTTCTCTGTACCGTTGCTTATTGCTTGCAGGAAGCTCAGATTCAGAAGGCAGCAAAGCAGGGCAACAAGCAAGTGAGTCGCATTAGTAGTAGATGTTTTTCTTATGTAATTTGCTGCTCAGCTCATTGCGGCATTCTTGTGAACTATACTCATAGGTTTTTCCTTGCAAAACCTCTCCTTGATCAATGATGCGCTGATTCAGGGTGGACTCGGTGGTTTATGTCTTGGAGAATTTTTTGAGAAAAAAGTCTGTCATGCTCACACGTGTCTGTGTGTGTGTTTTTGTGTGTATGCCTTATGTGTATGTGGGTGCGCATGCATGCATCATGCGTATTTGTGTATTTGGGGGTGTGGCTGTGTATGTGTGTGCGTGCGTGCATGTGTTTATGTGACGTGTGTGCGTGCACACGTACGTGCATGCGTGTGTGTGTGTTGCAAACAAGTCAATGTGATCATTGATAGACATCTCAAAGTTAATGTCTCTGACCTTTCCAGTATCGTTGTGCTGAGAATGTTACCATGACAGTTGTGTTATGGCTTGTCCGTGTGAACAAGGCCCTTTATACCTCATCTTACTTTGCAAGCAGTGAACTCTATCAGGCAAACTGTTTGTTTCAATCTTTTTACCCCGTGATGAGTCTGCCCATTGCCTGTGGTTTGTCATCTGTAGTTGGCCACGACATACGCCAAGCAGCTTGTCCAGCTCCGCAAGCAGAAAGCGAAGATGTTAGGTGTCAACTCGAAAATCTCGGGAGTCAGTCACCAGACAAAGGTGTGGATTTTCTCTTCATTATTATTTTTCCTGCTCGGAACCGTTTGAAGATCGCAATCTTTCAAGGGAGAAATGTCAAAATCGATAATTAGCGTTTTAGAAGAGCAGGTTCTTTTTTCTCTTGTTTGTTCAGGCCACTTCAAAGTTTGTTGTCCATGCATCCGAACCATCATGGTGTGTTTTGATCTCACCTTTCCATGATGCTTCAAAGCTAACTGTTCATCTTGCTCATCATGTGTTCCTCTGTTCCTCTCTTTTTTGTTTTCTATTTTTTGTTGTTGTTGATCAATACTTTTCTCAGAGATTTTTTGCAAACGTTTCTGTTTTCTTGCTTTTGGAATAGGTGATGGAGGCCAACATGAAGATGGCCGGAGCCATGGCTAGCACAGCCAAGGTAAATTCACAGCACCAACTGTGTTTGTTCTTCTTCCTCGTGTGATGGTTGAACATAGTCGATAGCTTATTTCTCCATTTTTCATCGTTTATTTTCGCCGCTCAACATTGTCTCTTGTAGTGCCATCCTTCGTCAGTGTGACCAGTCATCAGCGACTTTTTTTTGTCTCTGTCAGGGTATATGAAATCTTTGTTTTGTGTGTTTGTTTCCTAGGTGATGGGTACAGTCAATGCCCAGATGAATCCTCAGCAGGTTGCCTCGACCATGCAAGCATTTGAGCGAGAGTCGGCCAAGATGGAAATGTCCGAAGAAATGAGTGAGTCTACATGAAGCTCATGAAGTCGTTCATTCTCTGTCATCTTTCTCCTGAAGTGTAACATGATGTCATTCGTATGAAATGAGGATGTCATTCTTATGAAATGATGATCTCATTCTTATGAAATGGTGATGTCATGCTTTACTTGATTAATGTTTGCTGTGGTTACCAGTGTAAATTTTTGTCCCTCAAGCTGGTTTTGCTGAAGTGAAGCAAAAGGATGGCAAATTCACTTCACGTCTGCATGTTCAGGGAATGGCTCCTTGTTGTCTGCAGCTCACCTTTGTTTCTCTTTGTTTCTCTTTGTTTCCTCCTTCTCAGTTAGTGAAACGCTTGAGTCGGTGCTGGATGACTCAGCAGATGAAGAGGAGAGTGAGAGTGTGGTGAGCCAGGTTTTGGACGAGATTGGAATCGAGATCTCAGGCAAGGTAAGAAGTTCATAAGAAGCTTAGTAAAGAGGTTTGTCCTTGGCAGTCACCATCTGAAACACACGGCTGTTCCTTACAAGGGAAGGAGCACAGACGACACACCTATTTGGCATTTTCTGTTAGCTTAACTTTTGTCCTTTTTTTTTTTTTTCAGTTGTCTGAAGCCCCTGCTGCGTCACGTTCAGCTCTTCCCTCGTCGGCAGCAAAGTCGAGATCAACTGTCACAGATGACGACATTGAACGACAGTTAGCAGCATTACGCGACTTGTGATGTTTCCTTAGCAATATTCCTCACCCCGTTGATCTTGTATATTTCCTGCCATGCATACTATCATGTCTTTTTAAACTGAAGAAACAAAAATGACCAAGTTTAAATATCTTTTTTTTTTCTTTTATAACCATGACGTAACCATGACGTAACCGTTGACCAATAATTGAGCTGCCTATTGATTTTACCAATTTATGAAGTTTTTATAGTTTTATATTTCCTTTCTCCCTCTCTCTCTCTCTCTGTCTCTCTCTCTCTCCCTCTTTTTTTTTTTTTTTTAAAAAGAAGACAGACACGCCAGTTAGCGTTCATAGTGATGTTCAGGGTGGTGGTGGTGGTGGTGGTGTGTGTGTGTGTGTGTGTGTGTGTGTGTGTGTGTGTGTGTGTGTGTGTGTGCAGGTGTTCATGGTGAGTTGCTGAGGTTGCATCCGACAATTGTGGGGGTTGTTTGTCTCCAACCCTCGAGCAGGTCCCTCCTAAACAGAATGACTCTGAAGCTCGCCATTTGTTGTCAGTATTACTATGACAGTTTAGGCTACACCGTGGGAGCCTTCCTATTGTATGTGAAACAGGAGGAAGTGTTTAGAATTTTAGAGGAGTTGCTTCGAATTTTACAGGACAAACTGTTTCAAATTTTACAGGAGGAATTGTTTTGAATTTTACAGGACTTGTTTCGAATTTTACAGGAGGAATTAGTTCGAAGTTTTACTAAGGTTTTGTTCTCCTTTGCCCGGCAATTTTCTGGGCAGAGAAGCGAAATCACGGACCGGGGATAAAACAAAAAATGATATGCTACCATTTCTCTTATACTGTTGTTGAAGGTGTCATATAATTCATTATATTACAAGATTTTACAGCTAGACCTCACTTCTGCAAGGTTTGTCCGTCGAGACAATTGTCTTGGTTGAAACTTGGGTTATGATGGTATGAAATGCGTCCTTCACTTTTCGGGCAAGTTGGTGTTGTTCCAGGTCTGGAATTCAGACTTTCGATGTTACGGTGTTTTTGTTCGACGTGTTCAGCAACAGCAGACTGCTCTATGCTACCATGTTGGCTTGCTTTCATGCGGTCTTACCATTTAGAAGAAAGAGTATGAAAGCACCACCAAACATGGTAAGACCAAGCAGTCCAGTATTGCTGAACATGTCTGGAACAAACAGTCTCACTTCTGCAAGCTCTAAAGAGTTCAATCACCGCTGTCGACTCTTGACTAAAATGCTTGCATGCAGTCCTGGAAAATCCCTTTTCTTTTGACATAAGGGGAGGGGGAGAGGGAGAGGAGGAAGCAGACAATGAGGGCAACACAAACACTCGATTATCACACACAAACTGACTGGACAGCTAGCATACTTTGGGAGCATTTAGAATAATCGGAGACAGTACACAAGAAACACATGGCGGATTTCAATGTTAAAAGAGGGAAAAACTTTGTGGCATATTAAAATCATGTATGTATGCATTTCGTCCATAAACAGATGACACTTGGCAGACAAGGCTCAGAATAGGACGTCTTTTACAAGACAGTAAAGACAGGAAAGATTGATGAAACTACACAAAAAAATCTCATTTACAATTAGCATCAGTTTGTATGTACAGCACGGAGTTGTCCTTTTATGGCTCACAAGGAGAAGAGCCGACGAGCAATCAGCGCAATGATAACAGCAACAATGAGCCATATTGCCAGCTGCCAGATCCAGTCATTGGCGGGCTGGGTGTGAGGGCTCGTTTGACTTTGAACAGCTGTGCCCTGAGTCGGTTGAACAGCTGTTTGCCGATGACGCACTGAGCTACTTGTCTGTCTGCAAGGACTCTGAGGTGATGGCTCGCTGCCTTCCGAAGGCGATGAGGGCAAAGATGGTGATCCTTGCGATGAGGTGCCCTGAGCCGCTTCAGCCACCATCGCTGTGGCAACGGTCTCTCCCTTCTTCTCAGATGACTCCTTCTCTTTCACTCCCTATTGAACAAACCCAAATATACACAACATTTTACTGATAACATTTCAGTTACAACAGCTGACATGAAAACAGGCCAAAGATTGAACATTCTGACTCCAAAGCTCAACGAACAGCAACCAAAAGAAGATGACTATTGATGACAACGAAACCCTCGTGCTCTGACGCGCTCTTCCTCAGATAGCCTTTATCTGGCGACGAGCACTGTGCTTTAGTCGTTCTGAGAAGGCTACGACCATGCTTCAGTTATTCTAAGAAGGCGACGGGTTGCTGAAGAACAAGTACAGGTGATGGGAGAGAAGGCACTCACCTTAAAACTGAACTGGGCAGCAAGTGCTTGCTCTGCAGCATCATTGGCCGAGGCACACACATCACCTGAACATGTCCATAATTTTTTTTAACAAAAACAAGAAACTCGGTGAACATGAAATAATATCTGAAAGCTGACCATGCCGGAAGTGTTTCCCTTAACTGTGCACAGCTGTGGTACCACAGACCATGGGGGATTTCCCTCAAAGCTGCTCTGACAGCAACAGCACTTTGTCAATGGGAAAATTATTATCTTCTCACATGCAGACAGGAAGGCTACCAAGAAAAGTTTGTAGGTCCAAAAAACCTTCCTGATGTCCAAAATAACACAGAAGACACAGACAACTGACAAAGACCATGGCCATTGAATGCCTGTGCCTACCAAGAGAACAGAAACATCTGAGAACTTTGCCTTGATGAGCTCTCGTTGAAACGGAGACAACAACATTACACGAGAGGAACTCAGAGGTAAGAAGAACGCTCCTTGATCTTCTCACCTTCTGGCAAAGCGTTTTGCATACAGAGACCACATGACGGGCAGACCCAATCTCTTGACCTGGTGAAGAGTAAACATTGTGTGAAACATTGATAGTGAAACATTGTTTGATAGTGAAACATTGAATCATCAGAGGTCACTAGCAAGTTGTCTCCAATTTTGAAACACAAAACGGTTGAGGGACCAGTTCGTAGAAACGTAGCAGGAGACTTAACTCACTTCGTAGACTAACGGTACCTGGACAGAGTTCAAAGCTACAAAACAAAACGCGGTCGGTAATAGGAAGTTGGTAAGCGCATACACTGGTCTTGGTTGACCTGGCTTTGATATGGTCAACATGGCGAAACCAGAATATTATGGGGAGCAGCTACTACTGCACCCATCATGCACACCTAGTTTTCACTTGCTCTCACAGCAATCAAGCATGATGCAAATAGCCACACATGCACTTAATTCTCACAGCATAGGTCATGACCATCCACCACCAACCGTTCACACATTACTGTACTCAACTGTGTGACCTGTAATTATTCGACGTTTTCTCAGTGATGCTACTGATGAGCTCCGGGGCAAAAACTAAATCTCTGTGTGTGGTTTCTTTCTCTGGTTATAAGGAATAGTTAATGATTTGCTAACCCTGCCATCTTTTTCAACCAGATATGAATTGTTCGCACATGCGTAGCATGAATAATGGGAGATAGTTAGCTCATGGTATCTATCCCGATATAGTATTGGGAGAGCTGCACTTGACTAGGGCTAAAAGCAACACCACACTAACAGACAAAAGTTTGGCCATATGCATAGCCTGCTTTCATCGCCTGCTTTCGCTCTGGTTCATCAGTGACCCCACAGTGTTATTACTGTCACCCCTTCGTTGGGTTGTCACGTAATTGTTATCACCTTTCAGCACCTTCCACAATTTATTACACTGCTTCCACCGTCATTTTTGTTCTTCTTTCTGTGAGGCCACTGATGAGCCAGAATAGCATCAGGCTCCAGCCAAATTATTGCCAGTTAGTGTGGTGCTGCTTTTAGCCCTGGTCAGGCATCTATTCTCTCTTACCTTAAATCTCATCTTAGTGATAGCATGCGAGCGAGCACGCACGCACGCACACATATGCACACATGCACGCGCACGCACCTTCTTGCTAAACGCTGTCTCTCTTCTGCAGTGTAGTCCAAAGCTGCGATTGCCCCGCCACCTTTCGTCGGCATGAAACCCATCAAAGCTATGAGGACAGTTCGAACTAAAGAAACGAACCCGCATGAACACACAAAATATCTTGGGAAAACAGAAAACCTTCTTCAATCCAGGGCTAAGGAGGGCTTTACAGCATTGCAACACAGCACAGCAACGCAGCCCACTAATCTTATAAGTTTACGTTGGAAAGGGGAACGTCAATCCACCTACCAGGGTACAGTAGCATGTACATGTGTATAAGCCAAGCCAAGAGGATTGGAAGTAAATATAAGCATCTGGGCTTTACCACAAATGAATACGATTAGTGGCATCAACACACAGGGATGTATTCTCGGCCACATCAATGCACACACACACACACACACACACACACACACACACACACACACACACACACACACACACACACACACAAGCCTCAACTGATGAAACACTGTCTGCTGGTCGTGGAATGTTCATTTCCCTCCACTACAACTTTGATTTGACATTTCTCACTCATCTCACTATCCTTTTAAATGAAAACAGAAAGAAAAAAACAACACTGACAGCTGAATGCCAAAGAACCGGTGTTTCTACAAACACAAACTCGGAAAACAAAATGAAAGGTATATTTCGTAAGCCTAAAAAGCCCTTCTCCATTACAGAAACTCACTGCTCCAAGATGGCTGCCAAGTTTCCGGATGATGACCTGAAACACTAAGACAGATCTTTGCTCCAACCTCAAATCGACCATTGGGCTGCAGCAATACAAAAATAAAAGCATACTGTACATGTACAGTACATATGCTGGTATACAGGAATGTCTTGAAGACCACGTCTAGACTATAGCCAGTATACAAGAATGCTTTGAACACTACACCTAGACAAGAGCTGGTAAAAAAAAAAAAAAAACACTACAGCAGCGAGCGACACTGATCAACCACATCCAGCAAAGTGGCCATTTTGTCTCTATCTTCCCATGCATACCGTCAGAATAATAATGCTAGGTGGTTTCATCGGGTACTCGGGCGGCAGGACGATGCGTCCATGGTAACGACCGCCTGCAAATGCGCTGTCCGGAGGCCCAGCCACTGTGAAGTGCCACTCGAACAGGTTGTCCTGCATAACACCAGACAGGATCACACCCAGTGAAATAACCCAGTCTAGTGCCAAGGATCAAAGGAAATAAAATTGATCCATTGCTGGAGAGAAAGAGAGAGACCACAAAAAAGTGTATAGATAGCCAGATACTCCAGTTAGACAGACAGATACAGAGCAATGGCAAAGAGAAGAGAAGAGATTGAGCGAGAGAGGGGAGGGGTGGGTGGTGGTGGTGGTGGTGGAATGGGCTGAGCCTGCAGTACCACAACATAGCACGTGGCCCATATTCTTGTAGTAAAACACGACATCAGCTACCAGGCAATGATGAGCTTCATTTGTTGCCGCCTATCTTTTGCGTTGTTGTGGTCATCAATTTTGTCCCTAGGAGGAACCAAGCATCCACAACCAGTTAGAGACATGCAGCCTCCTTTAGTCTTGACCAAAAGGGACAGTCATCCCATTAGTCTACATCTAGCTCTTTACTAATGTTCCTGTAGCTCGCAGGTATTCCTCGTCATCCGTCCTCTCTCTCTCTCTCTGTCTCTCTCTCCAGTCCAGTAACGTCAGATAGACTAGCAGAAATTCGATTTGCTGATGGTAATGCAGCTCATTT
>JAOWAR010188404.1:0-15674 GCA_028571005.1 Clathrina lutea | reverse complement strand
GTGTGCTAATTATAAACTGTAGTCTAGTTTGAATTCCCTGGAATGCTAATTATGAACTGAAGTCTAGTTTGAATTCCCTGGAATGCTAATTATAAACTGTAGTCTAGTTTGAATTCCCTGGTGTGCTAATTATAAACTGTAGTCTAGTTTGAATTCCCTGGAATGCTAATTATGAACTGAAGTCTAGTTTGAATTCCATGGAATGCTGTTTATAAACTGTGATGAGAAGGCCACTTGCACTACTTGTTCTCTTTCTCAGTGGCCTAATACACTGGAAAGACAATCGGTTGCCATGGTCCTCGGCCTAGATAGAATTAAGTGCTTTTCTGCCGACTCAGTAGATCAGGTCTGCCGATACACCTCCACCTATTCTTGGTTTTCCAGCGGCTTGCTGATGTCAACAGACATGGGAAGGGAAGCTAATAATTTGCGGTAACACTTTGGTCCTTTGGTATGGGCAGAGAGTGAGAATCAAGAACACAGTTAATTCAATCAAAGTAACAAGGGGTACAAGAAAGAGAAAAAGGAAAGAGAAAAGAGAGAACATTTCGCCCATTGGGCTTCTTCAGCTCCAGAACAGAAAGCAAAAGGAGGGATGACAACTATATAAATATGGGGTGACAGGAGAGGTGAGAGACAGGGTGTCAGATAGGTGGCAGGAGAGGTGAAAGACAGATAGGGTGTGAGAAGCTTGAAAAGGGCCAGTGCAGAGAAGAGGTGCCAATCGTGTAACAAAACTAATCGTCACATTAGAATGTCAGCACAAAACTCAGCAAGGCAACACAATCACAGCAGAAGGCTATCTATCCCTTGGTCACAGGTGATCTCTGTCTCTGTCTCTGTATCCGTATGCATTTGGAGACAATGAATCCACAACCATTCTGCTATTTTCCTTTTTAGTACATTCTGGAGGGAGCACTTTGGAGGACAGACACCAACATGGAGTGCCGTGGTGTTGCTGTCTGCCCTTCAGTGTGCCCCCGGGTTTGTTGAAGAGGAAAATATTGGAACGGGTCTGGATTTGTTGTCTCCAATCTTCATACGAGAGAGATCGACTGTGACCGAGGGATAGATAGCTTCTTGTTGGGAGTGTGTTGCTTTGCTGAGTTTTATGCTGGCATTCTAACATGGCGTTTGGTTTTGTTGCATGATTGGCACCTCCTCTCTGCACCTTTTCCACCCTTTGGCTGTTGTAAAGCTTCTCACACCCTATCTGACACCTTGTCTCTCACCTCTCCTGTCACCTATCTGACACCCTGTCTATCACCTCTCCTGTCACCTATCTGACACCCTGTCTATCACCTCTCCTGTCACCTATCTAACACCCTGTCTCTCACCTCTCCTGCCACCTATCTAACACCCTGTCTCTCACCTCTGCTGTCACCTGTCTAAAAGGTATGCCATCCTTTTGCTTTCTGCTCAAGAGCTGAAGAAGCCCTCTGGGTGACACGTCCTCTCTTTCCTCTTTTCCTCCCTCTACCTATGGGTAGAGAGTAGATTGTCATGGTCAGGGGACAGATGTGGGATGAAATGCACTCGTAGTGGTGAACAAAGTGTCACTCAAATGTCTTGAGGGTGACAGAAATCCGGGAATTTTTTCATCATTGAAGCAGTTCCTGGAGTTTTGACTTCTTCTGCTTTGATATTCCCATGCCAAGCTCCCTGGTACAGCTATATATATATATATATAAAATAAAATAAAAAAGAAAAGAAAAAGAACAAAAACGAAACAGAACTGCTGTCGACATTGTAAGGGAAAGCGAAATGCTTGTGGTGAGCACTTTTGCGTGCAACGTTAAATCGCACTGCATCCGGCAGCTATCTTGTGCAAGCAGTGGAATCACCCGGCAAGCGATAGAATAACCTGACAAGCGATTGAATTACCCAACAAGCGATGGAATCACCTGACAAGTAGGGCTCAAACCGGTCCAGAAAATACAGGTTCCAGGTAATTTCTGGTTATTGAAGCGGGCAATAGGTACCTCCGGGTATTAACCTACTGATGGGATAAGCCATATTCCAAAGGTGACAGTGTGAACATCACCTCTACATCACCAATGAAATAGCACAACTCCATTTTTGTACACCACACACCTATGTCTGAGACCAATCATTGTCTTACAATCACACAAAGAACAATCAAAGGTTGAACGGGTCTGCATTACTCTGCCCAACTGAAGAAGCCTACAAGGCCAAATGTTTTCAAAATTTGCTACCTGGACTTGAACCCATCAAACTAATTTTTGCCAATCATTCAATCTCTTCAACTTGAATGCTCTGCCCAACATGCGGACAAATCAGGAAGGGTTGGCCCAGGGTGTGTCGAAGGCACGGATGGCACTGGCCAGCCCTGTGCCACATCAAAACGAAGAAAGTCTTGATAATCACTAGCCGCTATCGCCTCTCACGTGCAGTTTCACGTCCCAGCTGCATAGGAATTACTAGAAAACGGCCCACAATGAAAGCTCAACATTAAGTGAAGGAATTGTCATCACTCATGTATGCAGGGCCATACGTATGAAATGTTGGAAAGCCAGCGAGCCCGCGGACGTCCTTTCATCAGCTTGTGGACATCAGAGCAACACACCTAGAAGCCTCGTAATTTTTCAGCTTTGGGGTTTTCAAGTCAGTTTCTACATGACTGCCCTGAAACCTAGGCAAAGGTGGGGAAAACAAGTTAATTTAACCATTTTTTTTCTTTGGGTCCATGTTTGGAACTGGACCTAGTCCCAACTGCCCGGGTACCCAGTGCACCCGTTTGAGCCCTACTGACAAGCAATCGAATCATCCGACACCAGTACAGTATGAACTTTGCGTGAGACCTGTCGACCACTCACACCTGTCTGTGCATGATTGGGTGACATTTGACGCCGAAATGCGCTGTAGCCTGGAAACAAGTGGAAACGGTGTGGTTTTTGTGTTACAAACTTAGCCGTGTCTTAAAGTCTTTCCCCGCACTACTTTCTGTGAGTTAATCTCAACTTTGGCTAGGGCAAATGATGCAAAATTTGGCAAGCGCAATCATCATGCCCTAGTCAACAAAACCGTCAAATCAATTTTAGTAATTTCTCCGCTCTGTTTGCTCCCATGGCGTAAGTTTTGGTGTAGAAAAAGCAAGTCAAAGTTTGATGATCGTAGTGCAAGTTTTCAGTTGAGTTATGTGAAAGCCACACCACTATTTTCAACCCCATTCACCGCTGTTTGCTTAAAAAGATCTCATGCGTGTACTTCACCCTTGCAGATTGAGAATCATTCACTCAATCAATGTCTTTTCAACTTTTTTTTTTTTTAATTGTGAGTTTCCTGTGTCATGGTGAGAAGAAAGCCAGTTGAAAACACCTCTATTTTCTTTCATCACCTTTCAAACAAACACACAATTAGTCTGCGCTCTGTTTTTTACGTAAAAGATGCCTTGGGTATTGTTGACGTGGGTATTGTTGATGTGGGTATTGTTGACGTGGGTATTGTTGACGTGGGTATTGTTGCCGTGGGTACGTTCTTGCACAAGATGCAGTTTTGTAAGAAAGTAAGATTGATCTTGCACGTTTGTCTTTATTTTTCAGATTGACCCTCAGATTGTTGCCAAGCTGAACCGCATGACGAAGCGCAAGCGAACTGGAGGTGCACCCGCCCCACCACCACCTCCACCACCGTGTGGCTGCACAGGTGGGTGGTCAGTTGTGGTCTTTGATTTTGGGGCAGTCTTGGCATGTCGGAAGAAAGCGATAGAAGATGCAGATCAGACTAAGAGCATTTTGAAGCTACAATAAAGAAAAATATGGTCGCTGCCACCATGGCTGCACAATATTGAGGGCAAAGGGCTGGCACTGCAGCTAGTACTGTGTGTGCACATGGGTGTGTCTGCATTTGAGTGCGTTCATAGTCTCTGTGGCACTTTAAGGCTATTCATGTCTGTGCGTATTCTGTACACTTGCGTTTGATCTTCAGATGGCAACGAAGACGATGGCGCTTTCTACACTCACCTTGGTGCGGCTAGCAATCCTGACGCTCTGCGTTATGTGTTACAGCAACGGTAAGATCAAATACGGTCTGCATCTAACCGGTCAGGTGCACATTCTTTCTAAAGATATTCTTCACTTTCAGTTATACGAATATTGCCTAGCTGGTAGGCAAGACTGACATTTTTTCTCTGCTTCACTTTGAGGTGCTGTTGTCGTGGTCAAGCACTTGAAGCTAGAAGAAACCAGGCCAATTACTTCAGCGTTGAAATGGCTTGTATAATTTGAAATATTTCTGCAGGATGTCTTCACACTTTTCGTGCAGTCAAATACCTAGTATATTAATTTTCTTGTCATTCTGCTCTCGCAATACTACGCCTTGAGGTGTTTTGTTGTACATGTTGCTGTTATCTGGTCAGTCAGTTGCACCACACGCGCCCTTTTTCGAGTGGACATCTGAAATAACAAGTGAAACTTGGCTGTAGTGTTCAAATAACGGGAAAATGTGTGAGCTCTCCATCATGCATGTGTGTGCGCATGTCCATCTGAATTTTCTTTCTCTTTCGTTTTTCCCACCTCTCACTCACATGTTCCCTTCCCTGTCCTCTCTCCCCACTGCCGACAGATTTGAGTTTGATATTCACTCGATACGGATGCAAGAGGTTTGTCTCGTGTTCCTGTATTTCTTTCTCTGTTAGAAAGCTTAGCATCTGGGGGGAATCACTCGCTGCAGAGGGGGAAAAAAAGTTTGTCTTGCAGTCGCGTGTTTCGTGACTACCAGACCTTAGTGCTTCATGCGGTTTTCCTCTTGGTCTATGGCTCATGGCCATACATCAGGGCTTTAGCCTCTCAAAGTTTTAACTGATCTCTCTTGCATTGATCAAGGCAGGTTCAACTGGACCTTGGTTTTTCGATTGGTTCTGGGTATACAGAGAGTAGGACAAAGCCAGCCAGATTAGTCTGGGCTGGTTTCAAGAAGTTTTATTGTCAATGCGGTGAGTTAATTGTAGATGCTGATGAAGGGGGCTTTACTGTGAAATCAAATAGATTTTCATGATTTGTATTCTGTTCTGTGTGAGTCCAAGCCTTTTCCTTTGTCGACATTTTTAGCTGATTTACACTGGCAAGGAGTCGCGAACAGTGGATCGATGTCCCATGGCTCGATGGGTAGGTGTGAAACTCATTTGTTAGGTGCCTTGCACACACAGCAGAAGGTGGTGATTACCTGTCATTACTGATCTGTGGCCGTCTCTTTGTGTTCGGAAATGTGCAGTGTGTGAAAAGCTGAAATACTACCACAGTTACCATAGTTACTGGGTGTGCACTCAGGCAGTGTTATTATGTCAAAGGCCTACCGTTGTATATTAGTTGAATTGGGGGGGGTCAAGTCTTTCGGAAATAGAAAAGAAATCACGTTAAAAGCATTGCATGGCTCAGAAGGTCGCTTAAATTGTGTGTGTGTGTTTTGTTATATAGGTAATTCGTCGCAGCAGTAGGCAGGAGAAGGCTCTTGTCCTTTACCGCCTTCACTCCAAGCACAGCTGTGCCGAGCGCTTCACCGTCATCGCCATCGTCATCTGGGACGTGGTTCCTCTGGAACGAGCCAACAACCTGTATAACCTCCTGCGCACTGTACTGCCACAGAATGGAATCATTTCCAAGAGAAAGTGTGGAGCCAATGATGGGTAAGACCGCTGCTTTGCGAAGGAACCAACTCACGGCTGTTCGTTATTATGTTCTTGTATGAATTCTGAGCCATGGAATCAGAGGTTGAAATTTGGCCAAGCTGCCGGTGTTCTCTCACATGTAGATGCCAATTTGAAGCGTGCATCTTGCAATTCGTTCCATTGATGTATTGCATACACAAGGCTGGATAGCAAAAAGCATCACAAAAGGCAGTACTATGAACCAGTCGGTCGGTTGAAATTGTGATATGCAGCGCGTGGTGAATTTGTGTACAGGTACATATATACTCCAATGCATGTCATTGCTTTTTTGTTTGTGGTTCCAGGTTTTTTTTTTTTTTTATAATTATGGAAAGAAGAGTAGACAAATGGAGGAGACTGCTGGTTTCATTCTTTGTTTGCTTATTTAGCAAAACCTGCTCGTGTCAGGGTCCAGAGGGGAGCATGTCTGGCTGCTGCTATCAGTTCGGCTGTGTCTGGAGTGTGTACTACAATGGCTGCAAGTTTGCCCGCAGCAAAATCATCCGCAAGTTCAAGCTTGAGACCTCTGAGAAGAGCCAGGTGTGTGTGTGTGTGTGTGTGTGTGTGTGCGTGCGTGCGTGCGTGCGTGCGTGCGTGTGCAAGCGCATGTGTGTGTCAATGATTGATGTAAAATACCGTTGGATCAGAGGGAAAGGTGGATTGTGACCCTGTTGTCAGTGAGCAAAATAAAAAGTTACAGAAGCAGCAGAAGACCCGTTTCATCAGTTGAGACGCCGTCATCGCGATACAAAAATAATCCTGCAAGAAACGTAGACAGTTCTATGCCCACCTGTTTCGAGACCTATCTCAAGACAGGATAGGGCACTAAGGGATGTCAATGGGTCCCAGGGTCACACAGAGTAAGCAAAAAAGTGTGTCTTTCTGTCTGTCTGTCTGTCTGTCTGTCTGTCTGTCTGTCTGTGCAGGTGCGCATGTTGTGTCAATAACACTAGTAATACTACCCTGGCCAAAACGAACACTTAAAAATGCGTTCAATTGATGCATTGCTCCCATCAGTTCAATTGATACACTGTTCCCATCATGTGATATCGTGTGAAATCGACTTTGATCCACGCGCACGTGTGAGATTGATGGCTGGCGCAGTTCGGAGGGATGGTTAATCATTCGGAGGAGCATGTGATTTTCATGCCAACGACATTTTCAAAGTTTTGAAACTGCAACTTGACACTGACTACTGGTGTTAATTAACTGGTGTTAATTCTCTCCGCAAGCTTTGTACTGATTTGTGTCAGCATTGGGAGAATCAGTTTTTATCTCCTAAATTGACAAAAAGGAGATACTGAAAGAAGTGTTTTTGTAGGAAGAGGATGTGGAAGGCCAGTTTTGGGGCAAAGCTGAAGCATGCAAGCTTTGTTACACTTTGCACACCTTCCTGTCCTAACAATTGATATTTTCAGATTCATGTACTTGGTTGAACAGACACAATCATACAGTGCTACTACCCTGACCAAAATATGAAGAAAAAAAAAAACACTTGTGCACGAAAATCTGTACATTGCTCAGGTCATGTGATATCGATGAATCACGCTTGATTATTTGACAACGTTGCTCCATGTACACAAGTCGGTACAAAGCATGCGGAGAGAATTAACACCAGTTCTCTCGGGCACAAATATCGAGTGTTAGACTGTGAGATTCCTCCCCAGTGATTAAAGCATATCTTTTTGCTGTCCTGTTTTCCGGCAGCACGAGGGAATGGTTGAGAGCGAACTAACCTATTTGGCCGACTACCTTACACCATTTTTGTCCAAGTATGCCCCGAAAGTTTATGAGCAGCAGGTGAGGAGTTTGTCTGTCAGCATACACAGCAGCTATAGATGAACAAACAGGGAAGATCGAGATGGTATTTGTGCTTGCTGTTTGACATTTTGGAAGCACAATTTCTTTCTCTTCACGGTGTGTTTTGTTTTCACTGCTCCTAGTTAAGAGTTTCCTTAGGCGATTCATTTTTTTTCTTGTTCTTTTCCTCTCTGTAGAGGTCAGAATTTTCTTGAAAAAGAAAATACTTCGTGCTCTGAAACAGCATGTCCAATGGATTTGTTGACAAATTTACTTCCATCAGCCAAGCATGATAAGGTTTAACTTTGTGATAGCTGGAATAGTACCAAGCCAGGGTGTAATATAGTTTGCCGGTCAATCTATCGTTTGGTTCCAAACCTCCAGGGCCGTTCTGCAACTTGTGCGACAATGAAGCACTGCCTCAATCAACTGTCAAATCGACAACGATATGATCTCCTGTCGGTTCTGTCAAAGATGATGCAGAGCTGTTTTGTTACAATGGTTTTGGAATGCATAATACATCTTGTTGCAGTTAATTGGTAAAAAAAAATCAATATTCTGATTGGCTGATGCACGTCTGTTTTTTTCTTTCCTTCGAACTGAAAATAGGTCATGGATGAGGAGAAAGGCTCTGATTGTCGAATTGGAACTCCGGAAAACGGACCAAGGCCGTTTGCTGGAGTCAGCTGCAATATGGACTTTTGCTGCCATGGACATACAGAAAAGGAGGATTTGGAGGGTGGGGCTTCCCTTGTGAGTACCACAGCTATGTCCACGCATCACTGTGATTGATACGTGATGTTGATACGGGATCGATACGTGATGTCGATACATGATTGATACGTGATGTTGATACGGGATTGATTCGTGATGTTGATACGTCATGTTGATGACGCTACAAATCAGGTATACTTACTTATTTTGCACGTTTGCTGTTTCCCATTGTTCTGTAGCACACAAAAAAAAATGTTTTTTCTTACTTTTTAAGACGTTTTTGGTAAGATTGCCCTTAGGTTAAAATGAACTTATTGTAAACTTATGATGATACTAAGAAGAGAGACTCTGTTTGTGATAGGAGGTTCTGTTTTCTTCTTTTCGTGTTTGTGAGTCTATCTCTCAGCTGCTTATGTTGTTGCTGTTGCTGCCATTTTTGGTGATGACTTTCAACGTGGTTTGTGCTTTACACGTGACCAGGTGTGTACGCTGCTTGGTCAGGCGGTGCCAGGTTCTGGCGCTGACCTCAGCGGTCAGGAGCAGCTTCATGTTCTGTCCATGTACAAAGTCGATGACGGCACAGACGTAGGCCAGGATGGTGATGATGCGGAAGCCAGTGCCAAGGGCACGCCTGGTGGTGTTGGTCTGGCGCTGGGCCACGGCTCACTGCTCATCGAATATGCCCACAAGGAAATGCACTCCACTACGGCCTTGCCGCGTCCCAATCGCCAAAGCCCGACACGAATTGCTCTCGTTTTCCACCAGACAAAGAGGCTAAACCGCAAGAACCACGGTTTTGCTGAAGTCCAGGAGAAAATGCAGAACATTCAGGCAGAGCGTGAGGCCATCTTGCTGAAGGCAGTTCAGGAGAGGGAGGAGGAGAAGAAGGCGACGGAAGCTGAGGAGGTAGCCCAGACGACTCCAGCTCCGCTGGACATTTCGCAGCAGCCAAACTGGGCCAGCTCAGCGGACCAAAATCTCATCAGCACACTGGCGAGCGCCACCGCCAAGCTTGGACCGGGCGGTCTTGCGCAGCTCGCGAGAGGTGGTAACCCGTGGATCAGTCAAAGCACGCAAGGAGACTCATCGCCACAGCAGGGCCAGATGGGCGATCAAGGGGCAGTATTCTCCGAGATGGTGCTCGACAGTGGCATCACAGGGCAACCCACCGATGGCACTGCCCAGCATGCCACTCCACTCCACCTTTCGGCAGGCCTGCTCGCTCCGGATGTCCTTCTCAGCCTCGCTGATATGAGCAGCAAGGCAGCCAAGGTTGAAGACGGAGAAGGGCAGGGTGAGCAAGCCATTGCTTCTTCGAATCCCAGCTGGACTCTTCCGGGAAGTGGAGATAGCCAGGGGGCGCAAGCAGCAGCAGGCATCATCAACCCGCCTGAGGCACCCAGCATGGTAGACCTCCTAAGAGCAGAGCCGCCCGACAACATCCTTAATTTGGTGACGCCACAGCTGCCGGTGCCAACTGATTTCCAAGTCCAGGGAGACAACTCAATTGAGCCGCCCGCATGGACAGCGAGCGAACCATCCTTGCCGACACAGCAGGCTCCACAACCTCTCCAGCCACCGCCCAAGAAAAAGCCCAAGCCCAAACCTTCAAAGTCAAAGCAGCAACAACAACAGCAACAACAACAGCAACAACAGCAGCAGCAGCAGCAGCAGCAGCAGCAACAACAACAACAACAGCATGTGCAGCAACAACAGCAACAACAACAGCAGCAGCAGCAGCCGACTCATATTCCAGGGCAGCTACAGCAGCTGCACCTTCAACAACAGCAAGCAGCCCAACACCAGCAAGCCGCTCAGCAGCAGCAGCAACAACAGCTTCAGCTACAGCAGCAACACCTCCAGCAGGCCCAGCAGTCTCAGCACCTCCAGCAGCAGCATCTCCAGCAGCAGCAGCTTTTGCAGCAGCGGCAGGCTCAGCAGGAGCATCAGGCATCTCCACAGCCACAGCCAGCGCAACATCAGCCTGTGCCACCCCAGCCAAGCACACCCCAGCACTCCGATCACCAGTCAGCCACGTTGTCGCAGGGCCAAGGCTCTCCGCAAGCACTCCAGCCACCGCAGGCACAGCAGCAGCAGCCAGCACATTCTGTCCCACAGTCGTTCCCTCAGCAGCCACAGCCGCAGCACACACCAGTCAGCAGCTCCTTTCTCCCTCAGTGGCTTCCCCGGCCCCCACAGCAACTTTTGCAAGGCTCCCTGTCACGATGGCCCGTCCACCTGCCTAGTCACCCCTTGGCTGCGGCGGCCATGCTTCGACCGCCGCCTACTCAACAGCCGCAGATGATACCAGGTGCAAGCTCTCTGCCAATGCCCTCACCAGCTGCAGTAAGTCACACTGACACGCCTGCATCAGATGTCAACTTGCAGCTGCCCCACTCCCACACTTCGGCAGCTGCTGCTGCTCTGGGACAGCGTATGCCCAGTGCGTACACCATGGCGGGCTTGGGCACGCCAATGCAGTTCCATCCGTCTCTGCCTATGACAGGCATGACCATGCGACAACCGACTGCGTACGGAGTTTCAGCAGCCATGGCGGCACGGATGGGCATTATGCAAGGCCATCCGTGGCAGGCAAGTTTGCAGCGGCCACAGATGCCTGGCACTGGAACCATGATGGGCATGCTACCCGGCCAGGCTCCCGCTACTGGCCGGCCTTGGACTTAGCATCACTGCCGCTCTTCCATATCCTAATCTTCTTTTACTAACATGGTGGGTCATTCCACTGGGAAGACCGTGTCGTTCTCTTTTGGTCCCACTGAACAGATCCATCGCAGAATTTTCATCCCTTTTTCACTCTTCTACAACTTCCTCCTTCTACCCCTCCCACTTGCATGCTAACACAAGAAAGTTTTAATGTCAGTCTTCCCCTGGCGATAACATACCAGGAAAGGAAATTGCATGCAGAACTTGTAGTTTAACTTACGCATCTCTTGTTTCTCTTTGTGAACTGTCAGCCCAAGATATTGTTTTACTCGACCAAACTCTAAGACTGTCCGTCACTTTTATTCTGTGCTCTAGAAATAGTCTCTATTTCCTCATGCAGATCTCGCTCCTCCTCGCTCCTCGGTCCTTTTCCTCGCTCCTCGGTCCTTTTCCACTGTCAGCATTGTTTCCTTTACTTTCTATCCAGTTCTCCTTCTCAAACTTTATGTCAGTTTATTCTGACCCATGTCTGTGTACTAGGTAAATTTCTAATTGAAGCAGCAGTGACCCTGCTGCAAGATTGTTGTCCTGCATGTTCACAGTCAGAGTGAGATTGGAGCCTTCGTGGGTGAAAGGCAATGTGGTATATATCTGTTCATTTACAAGAAGGAAAGCGGATCTACTGCTGTGCTTGTCAGGCCACTGTCTTTAGTCTTTGTTGCTCGTCACCTGGTTTCTTAAAAGAGCTACGCGCCCAAGTGAAAAACAATTGCTAGAAAAAAACAGGAGACCCCCTAAGTTGTAGTATCTAAGTTGATACTAAACTGTAATCTTCAAGCATACACTTTGATCAGTACAGGGGGTGCTTGTTCATTTACCTGGAGCAACACGGTGAATCCCGTCTTCTGGGTGTACATCCAATGGCAACTGGAACACCTTCGCTAGCATAACTGTTTTTACTGTACGTATTGCCTTGGCCTTGTGATGACAAATGAAGCTGTCTCTGATCCAGCACTGTGCCCTGACATTTGGTCTGAAAACTGTGCATGCACACGTGGTGAGAAACATGGAAAAAAATGCCCGTGGCCTTACTTAAAGGGAAGCAGAGCTAATCACACTCGGGAGACCGTGGGTTCAGTCACCAATTACTTCAACCATGCTAGAAAGTGAAGAGAACGAAAGGACGTGCGAATGGCTCAAGCCTGCATGCGGCGCCATCCCCAAGCACAGCCAGGTTTTGGGCGGCCTGTCCATGGCAATGGTGCTGCACCTTCGAGCCCACCTCAATGTGAGATGTAAATCCCGCCCCAGGACACCAGGCATCAACTTGCTTCTTGGTCAACTACATGAACTCCTCCACTCCTCCTCCGCAGGTTGTTCCTGAGACCTTGACATCTCACCAGGGTAGACGGGCATGACAGCGCGATGGCCAAGAGAAATCTAGAAAACAAAGGCCGTTTGCTGCGCCATGTGAGATGTGAATCCCACCACAGCAAGCCAATTCAGACAAAAAAGGAGGAAGATGATTAAATTCCTGCTGTCCCGAAATGTGTATGGCTGTGTCATGGCAACCTCTTGTCTGTCGTATAGTCGTGTATGGCTGTGTCATGGCAACCTCTTGTCTGTCTAGATGTATAGTCGTGTATGGCTGTGTCATGGCAACCTCTTGTCTGTCTAGATGTATAGTCATGTATGGCTGTGTCATGGCAACCTCTTGTCTGTCTAGATGTATATAGTCATGTATGGCTGTGTCATGGCAACCTCTTGTATGTCTAAATGTATAGTCGTGCTTATGAAATCAGTGTGTAACACTCGTGTCCCTTCTTTCTCTTCTCTTTCAAACATGTATGTTTGTTTTTCTCTCGGTACTCCATTTTGTTACTAATAGTTTCACATGTTAATGGTGATCGGACTATTGAACCTTAGTTTATTGCATGGATGAAGTCCTCGGGAGAAGCCTCCCCCCCCCCCCAAAAAAAAAAGAGTTTGCTTAACCCCGTCAGCAACTACTTCAAACCTCTCAATCATGTCACCTAACTTTAATGTCACCTTCTAGATAACTAATACTGAAGGACAGTGGGCAAAAAGAAATTAGCAACTCTTGACCAACTACCCTGCGGGAATGAACCACACTCTTGCCTGAAGAAAAAAATAGCTGTATAGTGTAGTTACCACAGCTCGTGGTGAAAAGCCCATCCTATTTTTAACACCTTTTTGGAATATTTCTGTTTTTTTTGGCCTACCGCTTGCCTCTAATTGGCTAAGAAAAAGGTGAGAGTCTCTCTTGAGGGTATGCTCACAAAAGGCGCATAGACACTTTATTCATGATTGTTATGGAAACCACAAGGGGTGGCCAGACATTTTTTTTTCTTTCAACTGAAAAGTAAGTACATGTAGACGGGAACGTTGAGGGAGTCAAAAAGGGCCGATCTCGAGTACTAGTCTTTGCGATGTGTAGCACAAATTATGAAGGGAACGTGCCCTCTGTGGGAGACCTTGAAGTGGAATCAACACACTCCACGCAGACCTTAACTAGCTGGTGTTTGCAGTCCCCGTGCAGCCAGCATTGCCCAACCGGAGGTATGAATCAAACACAGCACTCACACCTGGGACTGAAGGATATTCGGTGAGGGCTTCGGCATTCAAGTGGTCTGTCCACAGGAGAGTCTCAGTCTACACCAATGGAGCCAGTAGGCGCAATCTTTGATTCGAAAGAAGGTGTTAACTGATCCATAGGTGGTGGTGAAGCTGAAATTGAAGAAATTCATTACTTCTCTCTTGGCCCGGTCTGAGCAAGACTCGCCCCTGGTTACCAGGCGATTTGATGCCACAGATTCGAGTCTCGCTTTCGGACCAAGAGAACAAAAGAAATTTTCCTCGGGTGTAATCTGTGCAATTTGTTCCTGTCTGTGCGATGTGTAGCAGACAAACTGGTAGTAATCCGGGTGGACAAAGTAGCACTCCCTCGACAAATGAATGGAGTTTGTCTAAGCGTCGCCACGGAAACAATGAAGTTCATTTAATTGAGAATTCCCCTTCCCTGATTTTAAATCAGCGGCTGTGTCACTTAACACAAGCCGGCTGACCCTATCCTTTCTCATATGCGAAACCATTCATCTGGAGACGTGCTCTCCAAAGGAATTGTGTCACGCCACTTCGTTACCGTTTGCACTGAGAAGTCTGCAATCTTCTCAAGAACCCCATTTCCAAGAAGTCAAATCACGTCCTCGGCGGAGTTTGAAATGAAGAAAGCCAACGGACGAGACTGAGCGGTTGTTGGCTCAACCTGTCATTGCATCTCGCTCTTCGAGGCGCTGAAGTTTATTAGGTTCAACTTCAGAAGCAAGACGCTGTGTTGGACATGGCTACCGACGGTACGGCGTATGCCACTTTGAAGTGTGATTTCTTTTCGAAAAACTGCTCTGAATCATGGCGGGCCGAGAATTTGACAGCGGCGCGGACGTCTTCAATAACCTAAGTCGCAGGAATGAAGAAGCTCCTGAGCAAGCTCCGTCCTGTAAGCAAGTCGACAGGATCTTCCAGCGGGCTCTTTCTGGAATTCAACCCGAAGAAAAACAGGTTTGGCTTTCCAAGAAGGCCCAAGATCCCTCTGGGCTAAGTGGTCGTCGGTGATATGCTGCCAAGAAAATCGAAAAGTGCACAGCTCTCGAAGCGCTACAGGAATCACTGCGTGAGAACTGTCAGTTGTGCTGAAGAAAGAGGGATTCAACGACCGGGCTGTTTCGTTACTGGACCGTCACAAGGAGGTCAAGAGTCTTGATGGTTTTTGCGGGCCAAGTGAGGAGGTGAAGAGATAGTTTTTGCCAAGTGATCATGAGGAGGTGAAGAGATAGTTTTTGCCAAGTGATCATGAGGAGGTCAAGAGATAGTTTTTGCCAAGTGATCATGAGGAGGTGAAGAGTCTTGATAGTTTTTGCCAAGTGAGGAAGACCAGTACTTGTCTGCATCAGCAGTCTATGGAAACCATAGAAACCAATCGGCGTGACAAGCACTGTCATCAAGAATGCGAAGCACAGAATCATCAAGCTCCGAGGCTTGTCTGAAAACAGCAGCAGGGCCATATTGCTCTTTGCATACCGAGGAGAAAGAGGCCAACGAAGCGCTCGTGGACAAAGCATCCGAGACATGACACAATCAATCGAACACCGTGTGACAGATTTGGATCAAAAAAGGGCGATTTCACCTTTCAGTCAAGTATACGTAAGCCTGTTTTCAACAAAGTAACGAACTGACAATGTAACTTTAAACTTTGGCCGACACCAGTGCATGGCTTGCATGCGCAAAGAGAAGCCACGAGTTTCTGAAGCTCAAAACGAAGTGCTAAGGAAGACTCAGTCACTGTCCTAAAAGGAGAGAATTAGACCAAGCATAATTTCTCTTCTTAACGAGGTTTCATTGTCGATATTTCCTTCTTTCAAGAAGTAAATTACACTCCACTAAAACCTCCTTTGTCGTGAAGATCAGTGCAGCCAAGACAATCGAGTTCGAAAACGTTTCGCCACTAGGGCTTCTTCAGCTCGACAAAAACAAATCGACAATTACAGGGAATCTATACCGCAACAAGGAAAGGAAGGTATGAAGAAGAGGCGCTAGAAGGTGCCAAGAGAGGGTGAGAAAATTCCAGAAGACATGGGGCAAGAGGAAGCGCTGGGAGGTCACAACAGAGGGTGTAAAAATTAGTAGAGGACATGCCAAAAGAATACCCAGGTGAAAAAAAAGAAAGGTTTGGACAAACAGGAGGACAAAAAGAAGTCTTTAAAAAAAAAAATTGAATAGGTTTACAACAAAGCTACAGCAATAAAATTCCGTC
>JAOWAR010188293.1:0-15698 GCA_028571005.1 Clathrina lutea | reverse complement strand
TCCCGGTCTGGCACGGATTTTGAGCATCTGGAAATTTTCATCGAATGTGTTTTTTCTCCGTGCGGTCACCATTTCTTTGATTTACCAGCAGCACTGACGGTCAAGTTGCAAATACCAGTACCAATCACGGTCATGTTGCAATCACCAGTAACATTCACCATGTTCACGGTCTTGCTGTAAACGCCAGGTAACATTCACGGTCATGTTGCACATACCAGTAGCATTGACGGTCATCATAATAATAATTATACTCAAAGAAGGTTAAGAACAGCAGTTCTTAGGACGCGAAGTGAGAGTGAGATCCAAAAAGTCCTTCAACCTTCTTCAATAATAATTATAGTTGCAAATACCATGGTCATGTTGGATCAGGCAAGGTGGGACCTTGGCTGAAGGGCGCGAGTTTACGGTGAAACCAGGACGTTTAACCAGGAGAGTAAGATCCCCTCGAGCCAACGATTATTGTCCTACCGTCTGGAACGTTGGATATCACCAGCAGAGAGAACTTACTTTCAGAATCAGGCCATAGATTGGGGGTGCGTGACGGCTGCGCCGTTTGGGGGATGATGCTTGGCGGGGTGTTTTGTTTATTTTTGGATTTTTAAAAAGGGTCGTACCGTCACTGAAGGGTCTATGGAAACGGCCATTAGCAGAGGAGAAGAGAAAGACTAGACAAGACAGAACGACATGCAAATTAAATTTGAACAGGAATTTTTAGCATGAGTTGCGTATTGTTGACGCTCTGGCGTCCGATCCTTATCTGCACCAATTTTGATTTCGAACGCAATCGTTGCGTTGCCACCTCATCGATATCTTCACGATTGTGCATGTGATCAAGTGGTAGATAGATCAAGCTACATGTAAGATACATTTAGATCTACGGGCCTGGTGTGCTACCAATAGCGCCGCATACTGCGACGAGTGCAGAATGCCGTTGGCCAGCCCGGGCGACTTCGTGCAAGCCATGGACCATGATGTATAGTCTGATGCTGATGATCGAGTCTGCTGGCCGATCCCCTTGATCCTAGTGGGCTGGAAAAGTGCCTACTCGAGGTCCGCGGCGCAGCCTGGAAGTGCACTGGCTTGAAAACGGTGACATCAACTTGGGCGGAACGAGGATTGTGCTTCAAGCTGCTCGTACACAGTGTGTCCTGGAGTGCAACGTCAGTATGTCAAGTCACGGCAAGACTCTGTCAATGGCTCACCATCTTCTCCCAGTCCGTGTGCTAGTTTTGTCTGTCACCCTGGCGAGCCTCCCGAAGGCTGGGACGTCTGAATCAGTTGTTCAGACGCTGAAGGCCAGGCTCGTATCGCACTACACGAGTCCAAGAGCTCGCTACCTCAATCCTCTGCCGAGAAGTAGTTTGCGACTTGCCGTTGATGAAATTTTTGTTGAAGTCTTCCTGACCGAACGAGATGAAGCGTTGAAACTCTACAACGGAGCGGGAAAACAAAACGCGTTATTCTTACCTCTCGATAAAGAGGAAGGATCCCTCTCTTTGTTCACCAATGAAGGTGAGAATCCGGTGCTTTACTCACGGCACAGAAGAGACCGGCCAGTGCAATCTACGAATACAAAGCGATAATGAATTGTTAAGCCTTAGAAACTCTTGATTTCCAGGTCCTGGCATGGAAGGCTTCTTCTCTGTGTTCCAAGGCAATACCTCGAGATCCCCTTTCACCATCAGTCCTTCTGAAGAAGACGTTGATGACGTGGCTGTGCTCGGAGCGGCAGGATCAGGCAAGACAACGGCGTTCGCTAAGAGGCTGCCTTTCGACTGGGCACGAGGGCAATGTTTGAAAGAAGTAGATCTTCTCTTTGTGGTATTAGTACGTGATATGGATGAATCGTCTTTGGCCAGCCTTCTTGGCGTTGGAAGGTTCGGTCTCAATAATCAAGAGAAGCAAGGAGTTATGGAGTTTCTTGCTACAAACAGAGACGCGAAGAAAGTACTGCTCGTGGTGGACGGTAAGTGGCTTTCTTGAAAAGGAACAATTAATTAGCTTCTCCGCATCTTACCCAAAAAGTCCAAGCAATTTCCCTCAATTTACTCCATCTCTTGTTTTCCAAGTAAGAAGTTCACATCCCTTGTGTGCTTTCACCGTCAACTTTCCCGTTTTCGTTTTCTTGGCAGAAGTTGAATATAGTATCTAACTGATCATAAGCTTGCCACAGTCCAGAAAATTCTTTTCCTTGCAAATCTGAATGAGCATTTATTGCTCCCAGCCGAAGAGCTGTTCCCGGCATGATGGCTTAAAATCCGTTCTTTCCATTTCCCTCTCACTTATAGGGCTGGATGAGAAGAGATTGTCTGAGGACAGTCTTCTTCAGAAGGTTTTGCGACGAAAAGCGAATGATCTGTACAGCTATCAATTGATCGTGACAGCACGCCCCTGTCTAGCTGTTTATGACTTTCTCCGCACTCCTGGGAGTCGCAGCAAAGTTTACCATTTGGTCGGATTTTCCACCAAAACTCGAGATGAGTTCATGCGTCTGAACTTGAAGAAACAGAATATTTTAGACTGGGTCGCTTTCCGGGAAAAGCTCAACCGACTCTTGAGAAACTCAGAGGACTTCATTGAGCCGCTTACACGCTTACCTCTCATTACGACTCTTCTAGTGGAGCTTCTACCTTCAATGACCTTGGAGAAAGTCCCTGAAACCCGATGGGAGTTGCTAAACATCCTGTTGATGTGTGGTCTTTTGCGAAGGGATCTTCCAAGCGATGAGGCCCAGGCAGTGACTGAATCGTTTGAGCAGCTTCCTCCAAAACGTAAAAAGTGTCTCCTTCTATTGGCTGAACTTGCCCTGGAAGGTCTTTTTGAGGGAAAAATGGTCTTCACACACACGGAAATAATTGACAAAGCTCATCAACTACCACACACCAACTTGAAAGAAGAACTTTTCAAAGTTGTGAATTTGGTGATGGTCTCATTCACAGAAGCTGACTCGACACAGGAAGACATAAACAGATACAGCTTTATCCACTTAAGTTTCCAAGAGTTCCTTGCTGCCCTTGCTGTAGCACATCCGCTTGAAGAAAGTGGTACAGGCAGATTATCTCGACTATCAACTAGCAGCAGAAAATTGAAAGCTTTTTTTGAAAACTTCTGGCTGTTTGCAGCGGGGTTTTTCCGAACAGCTAGTGAAGAGTTTTTTTATACAGCTCTCTCAAATTGGAAACGTTACTCCCAAGCATCTATAATTACCAAGCGGGTTCTAGGGATGGTCCATGAGATGATGCCCAAACATGATCCGACAGAAAAACAAAAGAAAACATTGACTGCCATCTCCTCCTTCCTGGAGAAAAGTATCCAAGCTTACCTATTCGTGAGCTCAGATGCTACTGCCTTCTGTCGTTGCGTTCAGTTATTGCCGAATTTGACTGCAGTGCGGGTAATGCCTATGGATGGTGTGAACTACAGCTGCATTTTTTCTTCCTTGCACAGCCAGTATGATCTAAGGATATTGTGGATCACATTCGAAGGTGGGCTAGGCGTATTTGGTGATGAGCAGGCAACTTCGTTGTCGACATGGATGGCAAGGGGTACATCTCTGGAAACGCTAGACCTACCTTTTGAAATGTCGGTATATCAGGTGGATGCCCTCTCTGATGGTCTGTCCAAAATGAACAACTCCCTAGCCCATTTGGGTTTGCGGCTTGGTAGCTTGGACAATGGCAAAGAAGGAGAGATATTGTCTGGAAGGCCTCCTGAGCTGTTCTCTTCCCTGAAAAAGAAACACGGCAACTTGACGTCACTACAGCTACAGTTCAATAAACACTTCGCACAGGCAACCTCATTTCTACGGTTCACCAATTTTCTACCTCATCTCCAGAACCTCAAGTGGCTACTGCTGGAGGTGGACAAACAGCTGATTATGAGCATAAACATGTGTCGAAGGTTGAGCAAAGCAGTGCAGCAGACGTTTTCTCTCACTGCACTGAGCATTGGCCCGCCCTTCCCATCCTTAGCTAACTGGACATCCACCAAAAAGGGATCACTGTGTATTCAACTGTTGAGTCACGCAGCAGCCTATCATCCAAATATGACACGATTTGACTTGCCTGGATGGGGTGTAGATGACCGACATGCAATGGCCATTATGGCGAAGGTCGTTTCAGCAAACAAGATTCGTCTTTCACTTGCACAGATTGATTTATCTACCAACCGGTTGACCGATGATGGGGTGAGACAGATAAAACAAATCATCTTAGAGGAGAGGCTCAACTTGCTTGTTGCCGTGGGTTCCAAACACCGGAGGGTAGCTGGGGGACCAATTGTTGTGCACCTTCCTCCTTGGTCGACACCTGCATACAGGTATGTATCATAGATATTGGTCTAATTTAATCTGCTCAAAAGCATAGTTGTGTTTTTGCCCCTCTCTGTCCCTATCACAGTGATTTAGCCAGGGCGGTGCGGTCGAGATCCAAGAGCAAAGAAAAAAACTTGGACTAACGTCTGTGGTCAAACGCCTCACGTTAGCGGCTAAAGCAGCTGAAGAAGAAGAAAACGCCCAGAGCTCGCTACCCGTCCACAGTTTGCGCAAGTGCTCTCCAGCTGCGCATGCTTGCACGACCAGTTGGCGAATGGACAGCTGTAGTCATGATAGTAGTAGATCTATGCGCAGATCATTTCCGAAGATCCACACTTCAGGTTCTGCTGTCACGTCTCTCTTTCTAGCGTTAACGACAAGAAAGTCTTCTGGCGTCAGAATTCCAGCCCTTGGAGTGGACACTCTTGGCGACTGGTTCTTAGACTTAGTAAAGGATCAGTGTGATGTGTCGCAGAAGATGGAGACGATCAATCACCCCATGTGTCTCTCTCTTGCAAGAGCAGAATGTTTGTTCACACTGCGCTGCCACCTCTGTATGCTCTGTAATTGAGCTAGACTTCCTAACAGTTGCACCTGTCTTCTTGCCACCCGCACCTATCAGATCTCTACCCTCCACATGTTACCAATGTACTTAGTGCTCTCCCTTGTGCTCAATTTATTCTTTCAACTTCAATAAACCTTCTACCCGGTTACACTGGTCGCAGAGGATAGATAGTGTGGTTGCTCTCGCTATGAGCGCTGGTGCCCCGGTGTCATTTTTCTCACCCTTGTGGTTGCAATTGGGATTTTTATCGTACCATCTGGACAAAGGTTCAAACCAAGCCCCTGCCACACCTATGGCAAGCTCTGAGACCTTTGCCCAGCAGGGCCACACGAATGGCGAAACTGGTGTTGCCAAAGGGCTTCGCCGACAACCTAGAGAATTCCTGGAATGGACATTTACAGTGGAACTTCTTCTCTCAACATTTTTGGAATTTTACCAGCAAGAGGCAGACCTAGCATGGTCATTTTCAGTTCCCAAGTTACATCAGCATATCCCTCCAACTGAACGTCAAGGACTTCTTCTCACTCTGCGAGCGGAAGCTATTCGCGAACACCCTGACTCATTGTCACAAGCCAATTGAGAGGCTCGTCTGGCGCAGCATTAGGTATCTATTGCTCATGGACCTTCGGTCGCTGCAGCTGTGAAAATGCCGAATGCCAGGTTCAGGAAGCATGCGAATGTCAACAGTCTGCCCCCGAATGCTGAAGCAGGTGCTGACTACTCCACGGCTAGCTAGGGGTCCGTGGTGTTGAACTTTGAAAGAACTTACTGATACAGAATGCGCGGAATGTTTATATGAGGGTCGGTGCTTTAAATGCAAAAAAAAACCCACATATTTAACCAATTAAGGACTGCCCGAAACGTGTGCCAAACGCCAACCGCCAATGGCTTGACGGGTGTCATCGTTGGCGGAACTAATAGCACCTGGGAGATTTGTACATGACAAACGATTTACCCGACCACTCAGAAACCACAAATGACTGAATATGCACCTCTGGAACAGAACTCAAACACTCGACCTGTTGCCTCGGACACTCGACCTATCACCTCGAACACCGGCTTGTCAGCTCTAACTCTTACCCTGAATCATGTGGGCAACGTCATGGAAGTGCCGGAGATCAGAAATGTCTGTGGAGAAGATAATCTCCATAAAGTTCGAAGGAAAGTTGGGTGAGAAAAAAGGCCTCAGTCTGATTCTGGTTCCACATATAACTTCGTGTCGTCTGATTTTGTGAAGAAACACCGACTGCTGATCGAAAAAAAAAATGGACAGACATTTCTCGGTAACAGTGGCTGATGACTCGGCCATCTCCAAGCAACGAATCCAGACTCTTCCACTGACTCCTGTGCTGCAGGATTTTCGTGGGGAGCAATCCTTTATTGTATTTTTTCTCGCTAAGTATGATGTCATCGTGAGAAACCATGGTTAGGCAGCATCAACCCAATGATAAAGTACCGAATTAATTACATTAGCCTCTAATCGAGCCAGCCATGGACATCACGAACAAAATGGATGGACCTGATGAGCCAATGGCATGTTAGCCCAAACATCACTTCATCTCTGCTAAACAAGCCCGGCTTGCGCTTCGAGAGGGTGCTACTGTTTTCATAGCTTGTGTGTCATCTATGGAGATGGACTCGAGTGAAAACACCGGGCCTGGACCAGATATCCATGGGCAGGGAGAGCAACGGAAGGAGCTGGACAAGCTTCTGGCTGAGTTTAAGGACTGTCTTCTCTGCTAATTTCCCTTAGAATTGCCCTGGAAAGGTTTTTCAACCCTGACATTGACCTAGAAGTCGGTGGAGTGCCACATTCATGCCCGTTCTTCAAACTTCCCAAGCCAGAAAAGGATGAGCTGTAAATTCAGCTTGCTGCTCTCTTAGAAGTGAGGCTTCTTTGAACCAAGCAAATCTCCGTTTGAACCACCCATTTTTCATGAAGAAGTGGGATGGCTCCCTGAGACTGGTTTACGACTGGAGAGAGTCAAATCAAATCGTTGTAAAGAATAAGGCCTGCTTGCCCAATGTGGACGACTAGTTTGATGCGGTGCAAAGGAAGCAGATATTTCACCAGGCTGTACCTCCCTTCCAGGTATAATCAGATTCGTATCAGAAAGGAGGATGTTCATAAGGCAGCGACCAACCTCTTCATTTTCAGTTCCGCGCTATGGGAGTTTGGCTTATTAATGCATCCTAAGACCTGCGGAAGTTTGTCATGGTTTGCTTGATGATATTGTCATTTTCAGTCTCGTTTGAGAGGAGCGCATCAGTCACGTCCGCGCTCTTCTCCAAATGCTCAGAGACAATCAACTGCTCTGTAAGCCCCAAGAGTGTGTCTTTGAAGCAGTTTAGGGAACTCGACCTTGGCCACTGCCTAACTTGAAGTTCCCTCTTTCCTGGCCCAACGAAACTTGAAGCAATGAGGAATTGGCTGCGGCCAACTTCCGCATCCGAGGGGTGATACTTCCTGAGATATATGAACTAATTCAGGAGGTTTATTAACAACTACACAGCAATTCCAAGACCCTGACATGAGTTGACCGGAAGTGAGTCTAGTTTCTTCTGGAATACGGAGAAACAAGACACGTTTGAAACCCTGAGATCTTCTCTGAATGAGGCCCCCGTTCTCCTTCTGGCCGACAGTAGGTTGCCATTCCGGGTCCATACAGACGCCAGTAACCTGGCTATTGCTGGTGTTTAAATGAACAGGACAAGAACAAGGACTGGCAACCCATTGCTTATGCCAGCCAAATGCTAACGCCTCCTGAGCAAACTACACTCCAGCTGAAACAGAAATGCTCGCCGTGATTTTTGTATTAAAGTCTTGGCGAACTTACCTGTTCAACTATTTTGAGTTATACACTGACAATATGGGTATACTCTATCTTGGCAGCAAACCTCGTCTTCCCCAGCAGGAAGCATGATGGGTCGAAGTCCTTGCGGACTTTGACAACACAGTGTTTCATCAGCCTGGTGTAAGTCCAGCGTTGCAAATCCTCTCTCACAAGTGTCTGCCTCCCAGGTCAATAGTTTAGAGTTCTAAATGGACCTTGACTTGGAAGTAGCCAAACTGCTTTCAGAAGGCTATCCAGTAGACAGGAACTTACTTCCAATCGTTCAGAAATGGTGCAAATTTGCTGATGACAATGGGCATGACCGATACTAATAGGATAGTGCTCCAGGCCACCAAGGAGAGGACAGGACTAATCGGAACCGTCTCAATACACTTACTGGCCCAAGATGAGGAAAGAGGTCAAGGACTTTGTTAGAGCCTGTGACAGGTACCAATGTTGCAAGGGAGGAGGGCGGAGTACAGGCCTCTTCCTATCTGTTATAGTACTGGAACAGCCATGGATGGACATAAGCCTGGACCTAATCATGGGCTAACGAAAAACCCGGAAGGAAAACAATGCTATCTGTACCTTTGTGGATCGACTTACGAGGCTGGTTCACTTCATTCCAACTGTTTCGTCTCTCGACACGAAAGGAGCATTACACTTGTATGTATAGTTTTGCTCTACATGGCTTGAGTAAGTCAATTGTGTCTGATCGTGACCATCGTTTTACTTTGGCATTTTTCAGGGGCGTGTTTGCTTTGCTGGGTACTAAGCTGAAAATGTCTACTGCTAACCACCCCCAAACTGATGGGCAAACAGAACGCATGAACGGAGTGGTGGAAAATTTTTTGTGCTTTTGCAACTCACAGGCAGGACAGCTGGGACGAAATCCTGCCCTTGTGCAAGTTCGCGATTAACAATGCTCAGCAAGCATCAACCGGAGAATCTACATTCTTCCTCAACTGCAGCCAGCACCCTCTGACAGCTTCCGCTGTGGTAGACAGTTCTCTGCTCAGTGCTGAATTTGATGAACCTCTAAAGCATGGCAGTGCCAGCACAGTGAGGCTCTACAAGTGGCAAAGGATGCACTTCTTGTAACTGAAGCCAGGCAGGCTCCCTACGCTGATAGAGGGACGAGGAAGCTTCGACTCTGAGCAAGTGACAATGTCCTGTTGCATAGGGATTTCCTAACCACTCCGGAAGCAAGAGATCACCCTTTCCACAAGTTAACTCTAATGGTGCGGTCCTCTTAAGGCTAAGCTACCTAAGAACATCAAGGCACACCCCTTCTTCAATGTTTCGGTATTAAAGAAGTTCAATGAAAACACCACGTAGGGACGAGCGGCACCTTCAACCCCACCTATAACAGATTTGGATGGTTTTACGTGGTACATTGCGACGGAGGTGTTAAACCACAAGCACTCATGCCGAATAGGTCGACAATTCTTTGTTAAGTGGAGGGGTATGCTGATGCAACTTGGCAACCCCACCATTTCCTGCAAGATGAATCAGGGCAAGACATTGTTCAGTCAGCGGATTACAGAAGGCTTCATGCAGTCTAGCTACTTAACACACCCATTCCTCGTTTTAATCTCCATTTCTTCAATTTCTCACTAATAGCTTTGTTCCTTTCTCATTAGTTCCTGTGCTCCTCACCATCCATCTATTCGGAGGGGATGGTGTAACCGTTGCATGCTTAATCTAATCCAGGTAGACTTCTGAACAGCTGCACCTGCCTTATCTTCCATGCCCATCACGGATCTCAGAACCTCCGCATGTTACCACTATACTTAAAGTTCTATTCGTTCTCTCAACTTCACTAAACCTTCTACCTGGTTACAGTCTCTCTTTGGCTGAAACCACTACCTGACACTTAGGGTGACCACATGCGACTCTAGGGCACTTGAAGAGGTCTGAGCGTGCAAAACAGGTACAAAGGGTCATGCGATACGGGTCGTGCGCCGAAGATCTGCTAAAGTTTGCAATTCTCGTTCAGATCACCAGCAGCAACCTAAATGACCATCAGTGGCAACGGACATCAACCGTGCCGTGGTGCTGCCTGGAGCGCAGCAAAACAAACCGCTCCATCGCGTGAAGGTGGATTGGTAAAGTGTTCTCACCTGACCAAGCGATTCGCTTTGCTGTGAACCGATGCGATCAAGAAAAATGCTTTTAACCCTGAGCCACCCTAGTTTCAACTGGCCACGGCCCCCAATCTCAATCTGTGGTTGGTTGTGCTGAGGTATCTTGCCGTATATATTTAGATGTTATCTAAATCTAAAAGAATTTGTATGTTCACCGACATCCAATGATATCAGTGAGTTTCATCGAGTTTTTGTGCAGTATCTTATGACCAAAACGTTTGTTGCGTCGAGAAATGTTCGAAAGAAACCAAAGGAAGTGCAGTCAAAGGCTTTCTGTAAGCATCGAAGGCAAGGATTAGCGAGCAATGCTCACTGTGGAGGGATGAAAAGTGCATTGGTTGATGGCAGAGCGCTCCAACAGATGAAGACCACTGCAGTTAGAACTGACAAATGGCACATCCCTCTATCACAGACACCTCGGACCCATTGAATACCATTGCAGGCGAGTGGAGCGAAGGCAGCAGTGGGTGATCTTTTGCACAAGAGAGTGAGTGAAGACACAGGTCAAACATTGTCTGGGATAGAAAGAGCAAGACCGGTTCTGAGTTGTTATCCGATAATCCCGTTGGCCTCTTGATAACAGACACTTTTCACGAGATTGGGTCTGGGTGCGAGCAACGGGGCTTCATCGGGCTGGCTGTGCAAGTTGCGGTCGGTCATTCCTTGAGTCGAAGAAGCACCGGGAGAGACGATGGAGAAGACAGCAGTGGAAAGCAATCACACCTCGGGTGACATAAACAAAAAGGACACGTCCATGCATTCTCTAGACCCTTCTTGGACTGTTGGCTGTCTTCGAGAGTACTTGAGGGAACGCAGAGGCCGACCTGGTGCAACATGCAATCCTCTATAAGGAGAATCCCGCCACTGCTAAAATGAAGGCGACCGCCGTTCGTAAGTGCACTAGTGAGACCTCTCTTGTGAGTAGTGCTTCAAGCTCAGCACCTGTGAGCAGTACACAGCCGTAAAATTGTCTTTCCCAACTGTGGTTGGTCGAGACGACGGGCTGACTTACCAGCGGTGTCTACTACAACCATATTCGACCACCTGCTACAGACGGGGAAATCTGTTGGGAATAACAGCGTTAACGTGGTCCAAAAGCCCGTCCGGCGTGGACATAAATTTTTTTGGAGGCTATGTGCACAACGTGGAAGTGGCTACAAGCAGAGAGGGCGGACAGGTGTTTGTGAGGTCGAAGTGCTGCGCTTCGCAGAGGAAGACAACAAAATACTCACAGGAGGTGGTGTTGTGGGTTGACCAGGGTTTGTTTATTGAAGTTGTGCTTGCTTCCTGCAAGGGCTGCCCAGCAGGTGAACATGGAGGCCTATGCCAACACATCTTCGCTTCTCTACTCTGCCTCTGCCACCTCCGCCACAATGCCAACATCCCAATTAACACGAGACTTGTCGAACAGGACAGACGAAGTCAAGCCAAGCGACAAATGCTGCTGAGTTTCCACGAGTCTCGTTTCACAGTACTCGTCCTCTCCAAGCTGATGTTCAGGCAAGTAGTAGTGTTGAGGCCAGTCCGACGCCACCCAGCAACGGGTCCGCTGCTAGGGAGCTCCGACGCCACTGTGACGTCACTGTGGTGTCACAATCATGTGACGCCCTGTGACGTCACAATCCTGTGATGCCCCTATGACATCACAATCCTGTGACGCCACTGTGACGTCATCATGACATCACACTCTTGAGACGTCATATGACATCATATGACATCATGCGTATCCTAACTGTCAAATCTTATGACATCATGTGCAACCGTTACAATCATGCGTATCCTAACCGCCTAACCTATGACACAGGTTTTTTGCAAATTTTTTCGCAAATTTTCATTGGTGACGTTCTTATTGACGTTTCTAACGGAAATAATTGAAATTTGAAAAATGCGGAAGGCTAATCGAAATCTCCAATCTCCCTCGAAGTCGGCTACCCAAAGCTTTCGTTGAGGTTCTCAACTCCATTGTCAACAAAATATAATAACCCTTTCTCCACACTCCTGCTCGAAATAAAATAATCACCCATTCTCGATCGAAAAATTCCCTTTCTTCGCAGTCACTCTCGGCAAAACACACTCACGCTCAGCAAAGCACCCTCACGCTCAGCAAAGCACCCCACTTCTCCGTCGAAAACTCTCCACACTTGCACTCGGCAAAACACCACATTCGAAATCGGTTACTCAAAGCCTGGAGCTTCGATTGGAGACTTACTCGGAGATCGGGACTGACCAAACTTTTCATTTCGAAGAAGGCTTTGAGAGCCTTGGAGCTTCGATAGGAGAATTACTCCGGAGGCGGGTAATCAAGTTCTCGGCTTTCTTTTCAAAGAAGGCTTTGAGAGCGTTGGAGCTTCGGTCGGAGAAGGGAGGATTCCTTTAGTTTAGACCTTCGATCAACGGTGTGGTCGAAGCTCGGTTTTCGAAGTGGAGCTTTGATCAACGTGTGGAGAGAGAAACTGTCGATTTCAACCAACGGAGAAAAAGAGGATTTGTCGAGCGGGAATGTGGAGAAAGGGTTATTATTATAAATTTTTTGACAGTTGAGAACCTCGATGAAGGCTTTGAGTAACCAATTTCGAACGTGGTGTTTTGCCGAGTGCGAGTGTGGAGTGTTTTCGACGGAGAAGCGGGGTGCTTTGCCGAGCGTGAGTGTGTTTTGCCGAGAGTGAGTGCAGAGAAAGTGAATTTTGCGATGGAGAATGGGGGATTAGAATACTAGGATACTAGATACGCATGATTGTAACGGTTACGCATGATGTCATAAGATTTGACAGTTAGGATACGCATGATGTCATATGATGTCATATGACGTCACAAGAGTGTGATGTCATGGTGACATCACAGTATTATGATGTCACAGTATTGTGACATCACAGGGGCGTCACAGGATTGTGACGTCACAATGGCGTCACATGATTGTGAGGCCACAGTGACGTCACAGTGGCGTCGGAGCTCCCTAGCATGCAGCGGACCCGTTGTTAGGTGGCGTCGGACCGGCCTCAACACTACTACTCAGGCGGCAATGTCAGCACCAGTCTCCTTTGAGAAAGTCCAAGAGGTGGAGACTAGTACTCGCCAGCAACGTCTGTCAGAGGCGTGGGGAGAAATGCATAGATATATATACATGTTGACAGCATCCCAATTTCATCAGATCATGCGGCAAAAAAGTGTCAATGCATCCTACTTGGCATCCTTATTTTGCAGCTCTTAGATCATGTTCCTGCTATCAAGCGTGGCATTGAGTTTGAAAAGGCTGCGAAGCAGGCCTACACCGTATTGATGGCTCAAGCTGGTTGCTCAGTATGAGTCCGTTCCTATCGTCTTGTCCACAGCACATGTTGTTTTCTGGGTGCGATTCCAAATGGTGTTGTTCAGGACACATCGTTGGACTGCTTTGATCTTCTGGAATTCAAGTGTCCTCATGTCGCCTCTTGCAAAGGGTTGACAGCGGAGGCAGCATCAAAGGAACTTCCTGATTTTCGCTGCATGATGGAAGATGGGAGGATTGTCCTGAAGTTCACTCATCCGTACTACTTCCAAGTCCAAGGCCGGCTAGCTGTGACGGGGCTTCTATGATGCGACTTCGTTGTTTGGATCGGTGCAAGTATGGCTGTTCAGAGGATTCCATTTGATGAGAAGCTTTGGGTGGATGCAATGCTACCACAGTTGATTTCCTTTCTCCGTAAGCATGCTCAACCATTCTTGAAGTCCCTAGGACGTCCAGCCCATGGACTCAGTGGCACTAAAGCACAATGTGATATCAGCGTGGTCAGCTGGTTCCTCCTTCCCGGAGACATGTGTCAGTCCAAGCTGGATAGCAGAAATGGTAGCAACGCCTGTACTGTAACCAGCTGTCTTTTTGTGAGGGCTGTTCTAGGTCGCAAGCAGCTCTCGATGGCCTTCGTCGATGAACAGCAGTTCTTATACGACATTATGCACAGGGGCAACCAAATGTATGATTATCATGGACTGACTTCGCCTCTCTCAGTTGATGAAGTTCTCGCTCTCCATCCCGGTGTTGATATGGCCATAACTCACGAAGTCTTCGTGCTGCTAATTTCGAAGTTCTGGAGGGGCTTTTGGCAGCATTGGCCACTACTTCAGGCTTGGCTGGTGACATTCTGGTGGTAAAAGCCTATGCCTTCTCTATTTGTGCTGATGAAAAAGATGTTGTCTTATTTGGCAGCCACAGTCATGGTAGCAAAGGTGCGTTAATTGCATCCTCTGATCGGCACAGGTCACTTTTCTCGTGAAGGACTTTTGGCCGACTTTTATACCTGTTTGGCTCACGACAAAGAGCTTGGCATTGGAAAGGTCGCCCATTTAACCATTCTGGCTTTAAATCGATTTTTTTCAGGTCGGTGATACCCTAATCTGGAACGCTTACGTGGATTAGACTAAACTCCTTCCTTTTCATTGCTGAGCTCTACGCTGGCATGTACATAGTTGTGCATTTGCAAGGACATACAAACACGGGCCAACTGACCATTCACAATAAAATGTTATTACATGACCTGAAAATGGCCATTCTTAGTTGAACAAATGAGTGCAACCACCATGAGAATCTCTCAACAAGAAACAGAACTAAACAGAAGAGCATAATATATAATCAAACCTGATTTTGTGAGTGTTTGTGCTGGTTCAAGATGATTGGGTTCATGATTTTGATATACTGAATTAAAGAGAAGTAAGTGTATCTAAACAAATAAAACCACAAAAGGAACGTAAAGAATTAGACCAGAGAGGAATATGAAAATGACGAGAATGTTTCTTTTTCGTGCCATCGATATACACAAGCAACAAACGAGGAGGTTGGGGTATGTAGCAAGCTTCTTCTCCTTCTCCCTTCATGAGCGTATGGGTGGAAAAGTTTGCCAACATACAATAGATGGTCCAAATCTGATTTATGGATCCAGCAGGAATAAGAGGGACAATACCCCGAAGAATGTTAAACTTGCTCTTCCCCTGCCTGATTGCACGTTCCACAGGGATTCGCAACTTCGCGATCTTCTCTGTTTTGAGCACATTCCATTTCACCAGCGGGCCCTTGCCTGTAAATGGCGAAATGTTTGAAAGCATCTGGTAATGGACGAGGATATCTTGAATTTCAAAACCTTTGTCATCCATGCCACTGTTTCCTGTTGGAACAGTGTCCAGAAGCTCCAGGAACCGTAGTCTTCCACTAACTCGCGATCGTTAATGGAACCCGTAAAAAGACCACTGATGTAAGAAAATACACCGCTCAGAGTGATGCCCACCAAGCCCTTCATGGTGTTACGTGACTTAAGTGGGGAATAGCACTGAGACTGGAGTGACAAGGCAGATAGGGCTTCACAATTGAGCTGCGTTGCATCAATAATAACAAACATCAAATGGCATTCCTTCTTGAAGGAGTCTGGCATGGTCTGCTCCACGGCACATCATCCCAAGAAGACTAGATTGGTATCGAAGCTGAGTCGGAGATAGAGGAAGTTCTGCCACATATTGACGTAGCGAGAAACAGAGCCCAACAATATTCCAAACTCGAAAGCAAGGTCTTGCTCGAGCCGACCTAATCGAAGACGCATAAGCGTCAACAGCATCTGATCTTCCGATGACAGACTGCGATCACGACCAGCAAGATTGCTGAGGTCCTCGTCTCCGTCCTTCTTCGTAGAGGCTGACTGGCCATTTAAAATATTTTTGTCCGTGAGGGCTAAGAAGCTCAACAAACTTTGGAACACCTCCAGTAAGGTCGGTGTAAAACTCGAACCGTTGTGGTTGAACAGACGAGCCTCAGAAAAATGAAAGATAGAAGCGGTATCCCGACCTGCGCGGCAAAGCGCCTAGCCAGACGAGAGTCG
>JAOWAR010188292.1:9512-23857 GCA_028571005.1 Clathrina lutea | reverse complement strand
TTCTGCTCTTGTTCTGCTCAATTTTTGGAAGTAAAGCTCCGTTTTGCCGAAAACGCTATATTCTGCTGAAAGTCTCTAATTATGCCCAAAGTTAAGCCGGCTTAACTTGGACAGGCCTAGTCTATTGCGTACCTTCCTTTTCCCACTTTCGAAGTAAGCACTTGATACGCAACCACGCCAAGCTAGGTTGGCGCCAATTCGCGTACATAGAGCTTGACCCCTTGCAACCTTACCCCTCCCTTTGAAGGATTATTTTCGTAACCTCTACAGTAATATTAGACACTCTCAAATACTTGGTAGACAAGACTTGGTGTTCAAGGTCCTAGTGTCAAGACCAAACCATCGCTCCAATAGCCAAGAACTTATTTGGACGAAAAGCTTTTTTTGTTTAATTTTGAAGATTGTGAAATGTATCCTTCCAGCTAGGCTTGTCGCCAGCATGACCTTGGATTTATAGTCTCCGTGAAAGGTTCGAGAAAGACACTTTCCTCTATAGTTTGCAGAGATTTCTTCGCGGTCCGTGCAGGGTGCCGTGTCTGAACGTTTTTGATCAGTGAACCCAGCGAATTTGCGAAGGGGTGTCGATTAGTTTCTGATTTGACAAAAGACTTGAGCTATATAATTGAAGAATGGTGACTTGAGAAATGTAAACCTTCGGTTTATTTCGGACAATTAGTTTGGAGCATCTCACGGATTTTTTAACTTTACAACAATCTGGGCATGACCATTTCTCAGTCTCTTTGCGGCTATTCTTGATGATGAGACTTTTGCGCGCCAGTTGTTGCCGCCATGAGCAATGGCTGCTAAGTTCAAAGGCAGATCTGTTTTGACATAATGTTCAGGGAAATGTGCTCTAGTCTCAGCGCCGGCTTTACAAGCAAGCCAGGCGACGCATCATCGATAGAGTCAGATATATCGATAGGTAGCCCATGGTCAAGCCCCCATTGAACACGCCTGCTCCACAACGTCTGCTAGCGATTGTCAGCAATGGGTATCCAACATGGATAAGCAGCAAGCCTAAGGTGCTGCGCAGCTGTCATTGTCTGGCAGGATTCAAACTTCAGTTGAGGTTACCTATATTATCAGACAGTAAAAAATGAGAGTTTTTAAATTTCTCTGGTAATCGATATTCTTCTTAAATTTCTCTTATAATCGATATCCTTCTTAAAGTTTGTGGTAATCGATATTCTCCTTAACCTGGTAATCGATATTCTTCTCATTAAGTTCATCACTAGGAATCACTTCCCCATCTCCTTTGATCCCTTAGTGCAAGAAGAAAAGTTTCATAACATTGGTTCAACGCTCTGCCTCGTTCCCCTTGGCGGCGTCTTCGGAGAGAGAGACAGAAAAGAACTGGACTAACGCAGCGTTACGGCGAGCAAAGGTGTGAGGGGAAAATCCCCAGAGTGCCATTTCTAATACTAATCATTTTTGCTTCTACCGTCAGGCCCGAAGGGACTGTGGGTAGTTCCTCACAAAATTATTACCACCCTCAAAGGGGCTGTGGGTAGTTCAGTGTTCTCACAAGATTATTACCACGGTCAGGCCCGAAGGGACTGTGGGTAGTTCCTCACTAAATTATTACCACCGTCAGGCCCGAATGGACTGTAGGTAGTTCCTCACAAAATTATTACCACCGTCGGCCCGAAGGGACTGTAGGTAGTTCCTCGCAAAATTATTACCACCGTCACTACTGCTACTACTGCTACTGCTGCTGCTGCTAACTACCAGACACGTCGACGTCGTGAGGGATTATATACTGTGCACCAACCGCTATTGGACAGGAATAATTTATACTAACCATAGTAACCCAAACAGAAGAATTGCAACCAGAACAGATGACAGGTTTGCATTGTCAGTTCTAGATGGCGAACTTCATAACACTCTGAACAGAGAGGAAAGAACGATAATACGGATGTCTAGTACAGAGCGGGAATGATCACATTTGAAACTCGCTGGAAGACAACAATCCAGAGGATGGTCGACGGGAAAACAGAGAGGTTAGGGGAAGGTCAAGAGGAGAGATCGGACAGACTCTACCTTCTGTTATCATTTGACATGGACAATTAGAATCAAGAAGACGCAGACTGGTAATGCTTGTGGAAAACAGTGGATTTGGCAGAAGCTTTCTAGACTCTTGTACGACATCGGAATAAATCATTTTGAGGGAGGTTTTTTGGAGAAATTTTATCCAGCTGGAAATAGGTCATTCTAGTTTTTTTTTTTTATTCTTGTAAAGTATAAACGGGAGAAATTTATGCAAGAAAAGTTAGGCTCTGCTTTGGAGCGTTTCTGGTTGTTCAGCTGCCGCCGGTGATTGGCTGAAGCGACATGTTGTGACCGGCAATCTGGAAGCAGTGCTTGGCTCAACAAAATCTTGACGAATGACATGGCTCCAGTGTATTTTCAGCAGAAGGAGGGGACATGTGATCGGGATGAGTTTCGAAGGTGGCGGGTTGCTGCTCTGGTTTGTGGTATACTAGCTGCATCCACACTTTGAGGTCACAACCTTCAGTGTTTGTGACTGGGCCTTTTCTAGACGGGCGAGTAGCATGTAATGACGTCCGTTGATCTTGACGTGTTCGACATCATTGACGTTGCTCATCGAAATAATCGACTTCCTCTGAAAGCCAGAAATTCCTTGCCAAATATGCACCGTTGAACCAACGAACCTTCGATCCTCGATGCGCTCCATTTGGCGATTGGATAGAACTAGGTAGTCACGACGACAAAGCTTGAAATGCATAGCTGACATGCCGAACAACACGGAGATATTTTGAGTTTGGCGCAGGGTCCACCGACAAAGATTCTTCTCAAGCCTGTAAATGTCAGATGTCAAATTATACTTTATAAGGTTCCTCTCGCCTTCATCTTCACCGGTGCTTTGCTGAACAGGTGAGACGTAGTTGACAAAGGTGACATATGTTTGACCAGCAATTGAGAATGTTTCCACGGCAACTGCCCCTGAAGTGGCAATATCCAGGAGAAACTCAAACCCTTGACCTGTCCAGCGATATAGTGATGACCGGCCAGGAAGTATTCCAAGCCTTGAGCTGTTCGCCATGTTGGCAATCGCTAGAAAATGTTCCTGGCCGTTGGCAGAGGTAAAGTGTTTGATCTTGTTTGCCCCAAATGTCGGAATCTGCCTATCAAAGACAGTGAACATTGTTCCATTCCATTCATAAATGGTTGAAACCGTATTTGGCTCGATGCACCAGGTGCTGTCAGTGTCACGGCATCCCTTGGGAGTTCGGAAATTTGCTGCTGCCAGAAAGAGACGCCAATGGAGAAAATGTCGATGTGTTCGCCACTGAACTGGACGTAAATCGGTAGCTTTTGTACGAGGGACATGCCACACATTATCGCATCCCCAGCACAGTTCTCTTTAAGGCGGAAGATGAAGATGTGGGCCGGATCGGTGTTTGGCGACCTGCCAATGTCAAGAACAGCCAGATGTGGCATTCCGTTTACCTTGAAGAACTTGGAGAATCGCGAATTGCAGACATCATGGGGAAGAATGTCATGAGGGTGCCAGCCGCCCTTGCGTGACCAGCGATAAATGATGGAGGTGGTACAATTGAGAGGGTGACCGTTGCTCGGTGGAACGTCGCTTCTTTTCTTCACAATCCGGCTTGCCACAAGGTAGTGGTCTCCGCCGTAGCTCTGCCCAAGGCCCTTCGGCCATCGAAATGGCTCAAAGTCAACTACCCCTTGAAAATCAAATGCTTCGAACTCGGCAAAGTAGCGGAAAGAGCAGTCTCCCTCTGCAAGAACAGCACAAGATAACGGAAAGAAAATAAAATATTTTTCCAAGAAACACCATGAAAAAGTCAAGGTCTGCTTCAAAATGTGCAGTCGGAAATTACTTTCTTCCACCATTGAACTTGCAGTATAACTGTACCATCCGCATGTTCACCATAGTGGATGCACAGAAACAAAACGCATCCAACAGCAGTCGTCTGAACACAGATAGACCCAGCCTTCGCAGGCAAGGAAGAAGCTCTTTTTCCTTAGTGACGAAATTTGACTGATTGGTGTATAATTTAACGTTACCTACCCTAGGGGAATTCTGCTTCTGCCTCACGTGGTGTGGTGTGTCTCCACATGCGGCCGTCGCAGATCTTCAGCCTACCTACACTCATATCGAACAACATCTGTCCTTGAAGTTTCGGTTGACGCATGGCCAGAGGATGGAAGGAGACGGTAATTCGGCCAGGTCGGGGAGAATCTACCCCACCGCTAAGTCTATCGCGCAAGGTCCGGCGGTATAAAACCGTTGTCTCTTTGTGAAGAATACACAGCATGCAACCGAACAAGACTGTACACGCCAGGCCAAGGTCCAAGACCGGTCAGCGACCAAGCATTTGACGCTGTTCGCCCAGACTACCAACGCATCCTATGCCGTCATTGCTGTCGCCTTGAGAATCTCAACATACGGACTTGGTCCAGATCTGTGCTTTCAGTGACAAACTGAATGACCATCGCTGTCGCCTGAAGAATCTCATCGTATGGGCTTGGTCCAGATCTGTCCTCTTCTCTGACAAAATGAATACCGCTTTCAGCCTAAACGTATTATGTAACTCACAGCTGCACACTTGGCCGGTGCCTTGGCGTATTCTCCCAGTGCTGTGTGGGTGTGAGCCGTGTGTGATTATGTTTCCGGCCGAGGAGTCTGAGGGACTCACGCTGTTGTTCCGGTATTGGTACTTCAAAGTAATATCTTTCCACTTTCGACCAGGAACAGAGCGACACGTCCTTCCCTTTCCGTGTGTCTTCTAATGAGATCGACAGACGAGGCTAATCGGCTCCACGTGGACCACGCACCCACCGACTGATGTGGAGAGCAGATGACACACTCTAGTCAGCTTCGAACTCGTCATATCTGAGCGAGCAAGAACCTCGACCTCGGCCATATGCCAGCTGTCGTCAGGGGTCTCATTTTTCACTGCTACCTATAGCGAGTCGTTTTGACCTCATTGGTCTGATTGTGCTAATCACATTCCTGGCCAAAGGCAGGGGATTCGAAAAGACGTGCTTCCGGTTCAATTCACGCAGAGGCCAAGCTAAGCTTCCCTGCTAAGACTCTAGCCTTCCTGCAGTGCGTAGAGATCTACTCTACGTGACGCATTGATTCTGTCCCAAGCGGGAGCATGTGGGGTGGGGCTACACGGATGTAGGGATAGACACGTCAAAAGCGATGCAGCTGGCCTGGCGGGAAAATTTGCGAGAAACCCGTGACAAGGATAACGAAAAACACTGTTTACAGATACGCCGGTGTTGTACTCGGATGGCCTCTGTCCGGCGCAGCTGTGCGTCCCAAGTAGCCCGATTTAGCCTTGTACCGGAATGAAAGAATTGCACATGCCCTCAAAGGGCCTCGACAGTGTACCACACACGTCCTAGGTCGGAGGCTGCCCGCACGGCCTGACCAACAGCCTGCCTTCCTCAGATTCGAGTGAACAGGCTTCGACATAATGTACCAACCAGGCTGAGCGTAGAACGAAACCCCAAAGATCGGAATGGACGCCACAAAGTCTAAAGGGGGTTGGCCAACTTCAGGCGACATCTTGACCCGAGCTCACGCACTATTCAACGTCTTGTCGGACTAAAATGCATTCCTGAACAAGTGGACTATTGTGCACGTGGATGCTTTCTCGTCTCAACCGCGTGCTAAATGTCTCCGAAAAAAAGAGACTTCAAACCGAAAAGGTCTCATTGCCGGATACGTCCAACATGGCTGATCAAGGCCAAGGAAAGACTTCTAATTGTATAACATTATTCTCTCTCTCTTTTCAGCCGAGCCTGACTTGATCCAGGCGTGCGCACATTGCATGGGTTATACGGTGAAATGGCAACGTTTCCGGTCAGGCCACGTATAAACTAGCACCGAGGCCATAACCGTTCCAGGCCGTAACGAAAAACACAAGACATGCACAGCCAAGAAGCTAGCCTGCTTGATTCATTTCGCTCCTTCACGCGGCAGTGAAAGGGAGGTTATTTTCATATCAATTGTCATAATTTGTTTCGAGGCCACGTTTCGGCGGCCGAGGTGCAGCATCGCACGGTTTGGATTGAGACAGTCTCATCGAAGTCCTGGTCTGTAGAACCAGGAACCGTTGTTCTATGCCTCTCACTTCATGTCGTCAGATCAAGCCTCTCCTGAGTAAGAGTACCCTCCATCCCATGACCCTTTTCTCTAACTGTCTGAAGAAGAACCAGTGGTGGCACGGTATTCCTTGCTCTCTCAGTCGAACAAGGAGCATTTGGCCGAAAAGTTAACAAACGTGACCCTTTTACGTGTGGTCTCATGCTTTCAGCGTTCGAGAGACCCTCTTGAGCTCTGGAAGAATGTAAGAAGCGATTAAGTCCGGTGAGACACTCTACACTCCTGACCGTCCAGTTCTCCACTTACCGTTACCACGCGCTGTGGGCCTCCTGCTGGGAAGCGCTCTGTCACGGCACGTGCTGTCGAAAGCCTGCTCCGGATCGGAGAAGTAACGAATGAATCAATCTGGCGCTACAAAGAGAGAGAGAAGAAACGAGGGAAGAGAAGCACAAAGCGGTCACTACTAGCAAGAAAGAAAGGACTTGAGGACGTTTTGAAGGAATTGGCCGAAGAATGCTGGTCTGATTGTTGCCCAGGCAAAGTGGTTTAGTGCTATCAGGAAATATGGTCTTTTGAGTGTGTTCTGCCAAGTTTCTTTGCCCTCCTGGCAAAAGAGCGACAATTATCAGAACATTCTTCCTGGAGCCTGCCATGAGGAAATGAATGGTGACAGCTTAAATATAATTATATATATATATAAATGGAACATTCCTGGTAACAGATGAAAGTTGAAAGGGCACAAAGGGAGAATACTGACCGTGAAGTGCTCGAACGTGCTCTCTTTACAATTATCGGCCTTTAAATTGCTGAACGGTTAACTTGTGACGCTTTCAAGAGGCAGTCACAGAGACTTCGGCGTCTTCCTTCTGCGCGCTTGATTGTCAAGGAAGTCTGTGGGGATGCTTCGCTACTTTTCGTTGGAATCCACCGTCCCTTTTCCGTTCCTTGTCTGTTCGGTTGGACTCAATCGCCAGTCAATGCGCAATCAATTGTTGCTTCTGGAGCAATCTTCACCACGGAATAGTTTATGGTGAGATGTGACACGTGTCACTCACTAATCTCGAACGCTGATCAGCGCATTCTATACCCTTGTGAAAATCATCCATACAATCGGGTAGGGGCAAAGCTGACAGACTGCAATCACCAAGTCTGAGCATGGTTCGTGCCTGAGCTTGAAATCTACCTCCAAGAGGAAGTCTGCCCGAGGCTCATGGTAAGCACCATGCCAAAGACCTCTTCTTTCGCCTCAGGCTCTTCGGAATATTTCTCGATCGTTCTCTCTTTGTCCGAACACAGCATTTTCAGCAGCGGCTCCTCGACCCCGCTGTCGAAAAAGATTAAGCTCGACACCAAACCTTCTGTGCTTGTGCAAGCGCCGTAACTGTCAACAGCAACGTTTCTAAAGCCAAGACCGTGACGTGGCGTTGAAATTGGCATGAACACATGGAGGAGCAAAAGGCGCATGCGTGAATGGACACGTTATCAGAGCGATTGAAGTGCATACCTCAAGGTGCTGTGGCGTATGAAAAGACGTTTTCATCCTGCTCTCTCACGCCGCTACAGACTGGCGTGTTACTGAATTTGGTATTGACTCGGAGAGCTAAAGGGGGAGACGTCGTGGTGGCGGCAAAATCTTCCTAACATTCCTCGCTCCGTTTGATGGTCGCCATCGCTCGACGACCTGTCATAGCTTCCTGCGGCCGGCTCGTTCAGAAAAATTCTTGTAGGAGACAGAGGAATGACTTTGCAGATTAATTTTAGCTCGCTGATTCCTCATCTCTTGCTAGCTGTGAGTGGGAGTCGCCTGTGGCATTTCAGAGTTAAGTCCACGAAGAAGAAGGTAGGCTTTTGTCGTTTGAATTCATGGACTCGACGCCTGGGTCAGGGTTTTCTTTCTTCACCGTCCAGTTTTCTTTTGGCTCAAAATGTGACAAATGATTTGAACTGGGGCGTAGAGACAAGGGAGGGGCGATAGTGCCACAACGAGGGGAGATGGTGCTGCTCGTTCCTCGCAGGAATGCCCTGAAAAAGCGCACGGAAAACACACATCTAATACGCCTTTGGCCAAAGTGCGCGATGCGTCGCTTGGCGCCATCCTCACTGAACCTCCGGCGACACAAATAGGGGCTGTGTCGATCTCTAGTCGAGAAGACAAAGGACATATCGACGAGAAACTCAGCATGGGACCCCCCGCCTGCGTACCCAGAGCTATTTAGAGGTCAGGCTTTTTTTTTTTTTATCTTGGGGCCTTGCGACGGGGCCTTGCAATGCTTCTACTGGAAATCCCGCGGACTGGTTCGTGTCTGCCGGTACGCCGAATCATGTAGTTCCTGGTCTTGGCGGTTTCTGAGTTCTGCACGAATGGACGAGTCGAGCATCCACGGGAAAAGAACGAAATCTCGAAATGAACGGAACTTCTTTATCTGACGGCTATGTTCGTGAATTGGGCAGGAGACATTTACATCTAAACTTCTAGTCTTTTTGAGAAATGCAAAAAGGGACTGTCCCCTGAACGCTTCTTTTTCTGAGGCCGGAAACTTAAAACACTCGCTGCTGCTTTTGAAATCAATGGAAGGTTTATTTGGGGGCGAAGAAAGGTATTCCCGAGGCCGCTTGAAAATGTGGTATAGTTTCGCGGAGCCTCTAGCGCTCCGACCGGTGGAAAGTGAGAGCCTTTTACTTTTTCGAAGGCTTCGTGCATCAAAAAGAAACAGCTTTCCTTTTGCTTCTCAAAAAGTAGGAAACGGCTGATGGTCACCTGAAAAGGGCGGAGGTTCTCTTCCAGAGTACAAGAAGAGAAGGTGAGCTTGTCGATGAAATTAAGAAGATTTACGACCTGTCTAGCGAAGGACGGCTCCGCGTGTTTTCCTGACGAAGTGGAGCTGGGCTGCGGCACGCGCTGGACTCCAAAGAGCGTTGACAGGTACAAATGAGGGCGAAATTTGGGTCCAAAGGAGGAACTTAGCTGGCAACTAGAGCTTTGAAAATGTTCCGTTTCACCGCAATGTTTATTCTGACGACCACTTGAAGTTGTTGAAAAGACTACAGTCATTAGCGGCCCACCCAAACCTTGCCGCCCGGTCTTCATGGGTCAAGCTGACATGCCGAGATGAAGAATTCTACAGCTCGGCCGACTGATCAAACTTGGAGCAAACACTCTACCAGAAGCTGGGCTCCATTCAACTGTTGGTCAGTCCTGACATGGGTCGCAGGGTCACTTGTGACACCAGAGGATGATGCTCTTGTGCAGGGTATCAACTTAACCATATCAAATCACAAACAGAGAAAATGAACAAATGGCACAACATGATGGTCAACCTGGGACTTGCTCTCCCCTGGGAAGCAAAAGGCACCTAAGCAGCTGGCATGGCCTCAAACTCCGCTGGGGTATCGGAAGCTGGAGAGTTCATGTGACAGAGAGAGAGAAAGCAGAAGTCAAACTCAGTGGTCAGCGGATCAGGCCAGTATCTCAGTCTTTTGAGCATTGGAACAGACTTTCAACTACTCAGGTTCAAAGTTCAAGGTTCAAAGTTCAGTTGCTGGTTTGCCCATCAGTTCCTTCCCTTCATTCTTTCTCCTCTTCTCTCAAGCTCGTGAGCCTAGGTGTGTTGCTTTGAATTTTTATGTACTTGAGATCGAGATTTTCCCAGAAAGGAAATGCGTCTAGATCTAGTGAAGGAGCCGCCATATTGGAACAATGACGACAACAGTCATAAGAGGCTTCGTGTGCGGTACAAACCTCGCCATGCAAGGGTATATTCTCCTTTCACTCATCTTATCGAGTAGGTGTGATTTCACTCCTCTTATCGAGTAGGTGTGATTTCACTCCCCTTATCGAGTAGGTGTGATTTGGTTTGGACACTGTGCAGGAAAATTACCACGAGAATTTATTCAGACACAAACGGTGAAATTGATGATGGACATGAAATGATGGAAATTGTAGCAGGGGCTGGACATTTCAACGCCATCTTCATTAGAATAGAAAGACTTGTTCAGTTTGTTTATAGTTACTGTTACGAGCTTTGAATGCTGAGAAAGTCTTCTTTGGCAAAATAAAATCGTTCTTGTGTTACCCAAGTATTGTTGGGATTGCCCTTGGGCATTTTTTCGATAACGGAATAAATGCTGAACTTGAAAGTCTTCTTACACAGGCAGACTAAGGTTGGTACCAGGTGAGAGATAGTGAGAAACAGGTGGAGAAAGAGGGAATAGAATTGGAACATCGCAGGCAGGCAGCTGAAACTGACAGGTGGAGAGGACGGAGACTGTGAAAACTGACAGGTGGAGAGGACGGAGGCTGTGAAAACTGACAGGTGGAGAGGACGGAGGCTGTGAAAAAGAGGTAAAAGGCAACTGTGCAGGTAATTTGGAGAAAATGATTTCCGAATGCTCCGAGCGCTGGCAAGAGGTCAAGTTCCCGTTCTAAATGCTTAAATTATATTTCACCAAGTTTTGGTATTCTTTTACATTTTAACAATTTAAGACAAGGATTTAGCTAAACAAGCCAGACAAGTGTTATACTCCCCACCTGAACTAACGGGCTGTTTCCAAGAAGAAAAAGGAAGGTGACAAAGTCCTGAGAGTAGTGCTGCAAATTGTACACTAGCTATGCTGAGGTGCTACCCACGTAGTCTCCTACACTAGCTATGCTGAGATGCTACCCACGTAGTCTCCTACACTAGCTATGCTGAGATGCTACCCACGTAGTCTCCTGAGGTGTTACCCATGTACTCTGCACGAAGGATACAAAAAATACACCGCGTCGCCATGGCACCCATATGATCAACACCCCGCAAGTCATGAAAACAACATCAAGAACAAAGTGAGGTAGAGAAAGGCGGGGTGACCGAGAGAGATGACGGCGGAGAGAGCATGACATTAATATTTTGTCCATGGGGGCTTTGTCAAACCTCTTCTCCGCCTTCAATTATTGAGTTTAATATACTTTTGATGATCTGAAGGAGCAACCCTGAACTGAGCTGTCCTCAGTCTTAACAATTACACAGAGGGAATTGGCGCGGCGAAAAGTGCGTAAACGGAAGCGTTTTTCCTTGTTCAGGAATCATCAGGAAAGTACAGGGACGTGTCAATATCACTGGGGCGGCGGATGTGTGAGCCTAGAACAACTGAGTCAACCATTCGACTTGAGGTTTGTTCAATGGCAGGAATCATGATTGAAGACTTGAGATTACACTGGCAATAGTCATGATTGAAGGCAAAAACATAAACGAATGCTTGTATGCTATCTGGGCCACTTGAGAGCGTCTCAGTTCACCTACCAATGGCACAGAGTTCACCTACCATTGGTACAGAGTTCACCTACCAATGGTACAACGTTTAACAAAGGTGAGTTGGTCTGCACTCGCTCCATTGTCACACAGCAGGCCTAGAGCAGGCAGATGTTCATCGAACATCATTCCACCTAAGTCATGACTCATCTAACGCAAAAGGATTGACGTTAGAGAACCGATCCGAAAGGAAGTTTCGAAGCTCAATGCTTCGTTTGTAGCTCGTTACGATATCAGTGAGGTACTTCATCAGGGAGGAGCGCATTACGGTTCGTTCATCGTCGACCAGACTTGCGCCACATGCAGGGTCTTGTGGTGAACACACGGCTGCTCAGCTGAGGGCTGACGACGTCGCCGGTGCGTCATCCGATCGCGATAGCGCCCGAACGCGGCTCCGATTCCGCGCACGGTGTAACTGGAACACAGACACATTCCAGCCATATCACGTGATGTTTTTTTGCGTGAGACGGTCTGCACTGCACCAATCATACTGTCCGTCCACGACGATTAGTCATTCTCTACGTATACCTCTATGTCATCGTCATGATGTCCTCTCCTACCCGGCGTTAGCACTTTTTTATAATTAGCTGGCGCGCTGCAACTTGTGCAGCTTGTGTAAAGAAGTATCAGCACCACGAATAGATTTATGATTGCAGCTGTCGTAGCTGATACTGATGTGCGGGGGGTGCATGCGCGAAAGGAGGCGAAAACTGCTGTCAATATTTCCCAGGTTGCTGCGTAATGGATTACTCCCCTATGAGTGGGATTCCGCGTTTCAGGCGTGGCAAGGACTTACATCATTTGCAAACTTGCCCTCTCCGCAATGGCCCGGCAAACGTCAGGTCTGTTCCAACTTTGTCAAAATCCTTTAAAGCCTTGTCCATCTGATGACTTTCATCTACCTTGAACAAAACGGCGTGTTGAACACCGTGCGCTCGGCTCGTTGCCGGCAGGGCAACGTCGTGGTTTAGATGCGGATAGATTGTCACTGAATGTCGGTAAAAACACACTGCTGGTGAAGGTTAAAGGCTGACGAAGAGGAAGATCGAGATTTACAGACACAAGCCACACAGTGACAAGTGCAGTCTGTGTGCAGCAGCAGCTGATCGAGTGAGGGATGCTGAAGAATTGTGTAAATCTCTCGTACAAACCGCACCGTCGGGCTGTAACTCGATGCTCGTGCGTAGACTCTACGGTCAAGTAGAAAAGGGCCAATCAGTTAACCAGCTAATGCGCCCAAGTAGATAGTCAACACATGCATGTAAGTGGATGCGTTGCCATGGGGATCTATTTCCATGAAAAGATGATCAGGAGCCATAGCAACGCGAGCTTCGCAAATTAATGCGTCGACGCGCTAGCGCTTGTATTATTTTCGCCACGGAGAAAGCCCGGCTTCGCAGCTGGCTCTATATTCGAACCTGGCTTGGCAGCCTCTCTGCATCTCTTTCCCGTGGAGTATACAAGATCAGCTACTCCAATTTTGCTTTGTCCTGGACAAAACGGTCTCCTTGGTGACCCCAAAGGGGACGCTTCCGACAGATCACGAGGCTCTGAGACCAGGCTGGTAGACCGAAATCAGCCCTGTATACTACCTTGGAAGTGACGAACGGAGAGAGAAAGATCGAAAGAAGGAAAGATATAAGGGGGGGGAGAGAGAGAGAGTTTGGAGGTGAAGGAGCGGGGAGTACAGGAAGTTGTGAACTGTAACGACAAATCGCGCTACTACAAGGACCGCCTTGTCAAGACATTATGCCGGTAAGCGTCAAAAAGCAACATGCTAATCTGCAACATCTTAATCTGCAACATGTTAACCTGCAGCGAGTAAAAGTGATAAATCAAAGGAAAGGTTGCACTGTCACAGTCCGCTGGTCACCTGCAGCTGTTAGGTCAGGCCAGCGTGAAGCATCGAGCGTGAAATATTGCAGTGTCGCGTTGACATCCAAGCCTGAAAATTGCATGCTTTTCTTTTTTTTTTTTTCACTGCAAGTAGATCAGGTAGCAGTTTGAGGATTGTCCGGCTTTGAACATTGGATGACACCACTAGCTGATCATGAGTAGATGGGTTTCGAAAAATGGGAGGATGCCTGTCCGCTAAAGTACACGAGGATATGATGGAAGCTCACCGCTGAGTAGAGAATTAGCCTGGGAAGACTGGAAAAATACGATACTATTGTGGTCCATTTCTACGACTAAGCAACATTCTCTCGTTGAATTGGAGGAACGCACAGGAACGCGCAGGAGGTACATTTAAGTTGTTATGTTTCAGCACAGGGCCCTGACCTTCCTCAGGCTCTGAGAAAAAAATCACAAAGTACTAGCTCTTACAGAAACCAAACCAGAAAGGAACGTTTGGGAAAAAGCTGTGAGAGGAGATGAGGGTTAAGGTTGTGAGATCGGTGAAGGTGTGGGACAAGTGTCAGAGAAGAGACAAAGAGAACTGGCATGACTTAGCAAGTTCGCCGAAAGCAATGCAAGCCACAACAGGGGGACATTTATTGTCCCGTCTCTGTTTATTTCTGCGTTCTCATCAGTGTTGAAAAGCACTTGTTTCATTCACCGACAGAATACCTTCTTGTCAGACAAAACGTCCCCACGTGTTCCCTGTCTATTTGGCTACCCTCCGTTGTTACATGTACTAACACCGCACATAAATCAGCAGCTGACCATTTTGCACGGGACAGGTATTCAGCTGCTCTCATACCCAGGCGGTTCTGCTTGGCTCATCCAGTGTTTTCATCGGCTTGCGTTCGTCTCACGTGCACACCAGCGATCTCACATGTACACCTTCAATGATCACCTTCACTGATCCGACGTCCACCTCACCTCAACCATGTTCAGGGATCCCACGTACACCTCACCTCAACCATGTTCAGTGATCCCACGTACACCTCACCTCAACCATGTTCAGTGATCCCACGTACACCTCACCTCAACCATGTTCAGTGATCCCA
>JAOWAR010188291.1:0-47825 GCA_028571005.1 Clathrina lutea | reverse complement strand
TATTGCGGACCGGATTTCCCCTTTCTTCCCCGTGCCGCCGCTTTCCACAAGTTCGTCAAGGTTCATCAGTTCTTTTCCTCTTTTCGGTTTCCAACGAGCACAATTCCCAGGTCCATAACGTTGGTTCCCGTCGGGCCGGTTTTAATGAGATCGCCCAGCGACTCAAAGAACGCATACGAGTTGTTTGCCGTAAGATGGTCACGGGCACTGACCGATTTTCCCCGTGCCAGAAGACGTGAATTGCCGTCGCATATCGCGCCGGCCGCATCAGTCGGGCCGTCAATGCCGTCTGTTCCGGCAAAAAGGCCTACAATGTTCCGGTGCCCCATCACCTCCATACAGAATGAAAGAGCGGTTTCGGTGTTTCTTCCGCCTTTTCCATTTTTCTTCACATTTACCGTTGTTTCTCCTCCAAATATAACGCAAGCGGGGGTTTGCAGAGGCTTGCCGAAGCGCTCTATGTCAAGAGCTATTCCCGCAATGCACTTTGCCACTTCTCTTGCCTCGCCGGTTATCTGTGAGGACAGAACAAGAGTTGAATAGTTCAGTTCCCGGGCTTTCTCCCCCGCGGCGCAGACACATTTCTGGTTGTTGCCGATTACAACAGTCTGACAGCGCGCATCGAAGGGAATCTTTCTCTCCTGCGGAATCTCTCCCCTTATTCCCTTTTCAAGCCGCACGACGACTTTCGGAGGAATCTGATGCTCAAGGTTGAGTGCTTCTATCACACGCCATGCTTCCTCAAAGGTTGTTGTGTCCTCAACTGTGGGGCCGGACGCAATGGCTTCAAGTTTGTCCCCCACAACGTCGGACATTATCAGAGTCAGAACCTCCGATGGCAGAGCCTGCTTCAGAAGACCTCCGCCTTTTATGCTGGAGAGTTTCTTGCGGACTGTGTTAATCCCGTATGTGTCAACTCCGGATATGAGCAGTTTTTCGGTGACCTTCTGCTTGTCCGCAAGCGAAAGCTCCTCGCACGGCATCGCAAGCATTGAGCTTCCGCCGCCGGATATGAGAAAAAGCACAAGGTCGTTCCGTCCGGTTTTTCCGAGAATCTCCATAACTTCTCTTGCGGCCTCAACGCTTTTTTCATCCGGAACCGGGTGGCTTGAAAGCATAAACTTCATACGGTCAAACCGTGTTTCTGGCTCCGAGTTGGAAACCACTATGCCGCCGCTGATATTGTCTCCGAGAAGTTTCTCCACCGCTCTGGCCATTGCCCCGGCCGCTTTTCCGAAGGAAACGACAAAGATATTCCCGTAGAAATCAAGGTTGTAGACTTTCCCGCAGACCTTCAGAGTGCAACCGTTCTCGACTGACACATGTTCGGCCATGCAACGCACCGGATTAACCGCTTCTATTGCGGCTTCCATTATCTGCAGGGCATGGTCTCTTAGGAGTTTTTCTGACATCTGTTCGGGTAACCCGACTCTTCAGTTTTTCCGCAGGTCTTCCAGAATTTTGTCCACCGATTCGCGAGTCAGGTTTTCTTTTAGAGAGTTGTCCACAAGCATAACCGGCGCAGTTCCGCAGGATGCCAGACACTCCGCTTCCATCAGGGTTATTTTGCCGTCCAGAGTTGTTTCTCCGGTTGAGATTCCGAGCCTTTTCTGCAGATACTCTTCAACCTCTTCCGCCCCTCTGAGTGCGCATGAAAGGGTTCGGCAGACCCAGACCGTATGCTTTCCGACCGGTTTTGTGAAGAACATCGTGTAGAAGGTGGCCACATTCCGCACGCTTGCGGGCGATATATCCAATATCTGCGACACCTCAAGCATGGACTCTTCGGAAAGCCAGCCGAAATGCTTCTGCACTTTCCAGAGCGCCGGGATCAGAGCCGCGCGGGGATTTACCGCCTTTTCCCTCAAGCTCTCTATTTTCGCTTTTATTTCGTCCGGAAGAGACATTGAAAAAGAGCTTCCGTTAAGCCGGAGATAAAACTAACAATTCCCATGACGACGGTCAAACAGGCCGTCCGGTTTCTGTATCTCGGGAAGAAAGGCGGGGCTTGAGTTTTCCCGTCAGTTTTTCAGGTACTCAAATTGCGGATAGACAAAACTGCCTTTCATCCAGACCGCCCAGGTGGGGTCTGCAAGAGGTTTGAGTCGCCTGAGCGGGTGACCCTCGGGGGCCGTTATTTTAATCTTTGGGTTTTTTATCTCCCGTATTCCGCCCTTGTAGGGTATCGGGTATTTGACAACCTGCTCTTCCTTCATACCGAAGTAATTCAGATGACCTCCTTCATAGTTCCCGAGCTTTCTGTCAACCACATCGGCCTCGGCTCTGATTAAGGTTTTTTCTCCGACTTTGAGGTTCGCTTTGAGTTTCTTGTCTCTTATTCTGGTTCTTGTCATGCCTTTTTCCGCTGGAATTCCTGCTCTTGCGGCAAATTTTCTCATCGTTTCCGAGCTGTTAAAATAATGGACAAAGTATCTTCCGGGGTAACCGGCTTTCCTGTTCATAACGTAGGAATCGTGCCCTGCGACCTCAATGGTCAGGTATGTGAGGGTGTATGCTCCGAATCCCGTGGTCTGACTATCTTTTGGAACCGTATACATATTGATCACCACATGACCGTTCGGGTGCGGCTCCAGACCGTCGGGAAGAAGTTCCCTGAGGGCTTCGGGGTCCGCCTTGTAAGCCGCTATGAACATCCACGTATCAGACACAAGCTGGGGGGCGGGAAGCGGGTCGGGCACGGTCGCCCCCGAGGCTGGGAAGGCTGGCACAAGCGCCACCAGTAAAATTAGAAAGAGTTTTTTGACAGAGTTCATATGTTAATCCTCCAAAACAGAAAATCTAACAACCCGGTTGCCGTTCTGTCAAGCCTTCCCGTTTGAATTGACAAAAGTGCTGGGCTATGATTTCTGCGCAGTGGCAGTCCGTATAACAAAGGTCTATACAAAGACCGGTGATGCTGGAGAGACCTCTCTTGTGGGAGGAAAAAGGGTGGCAAAAGACTCCCTGAGGGTCAGGGCTTGCGGCGATGTGGATGAGCTCAATTCATCTCTCGGGGTTGTAAGGGCTTTTTGTGCGGATTCGGAGATTCTTAAGTTGCTCGGCAGAATTCAGAACGACCTTTTTATTCTCGGTGCCGACCTTGCCAGTCCTCTGGATGTTGAAGCTCCCAGAATTGACTCTTTGCATGTTGAGATGCTTGAGAGACAGATAGACCTGTTTCTGGAGAACCTTGAGCCTCTGGAGAGCTTTATCCTTCCTTCGGGGAATGCAATTGGCGCGTTTTTTCACCTCTCCCGTTCAGTTTGCAGAAGAGCCGAGAGGAGCGCCGTGTCTTTTTTAAGCGGGGAAGAAGGCGGTGGCAAGGGACCTTTGGTCTATCTCAACCGGCTTTCCGACCTTCTTTTTGTTCTGGCGCGCACGGTCAACAAGAGAAGCGGTTTCTCTGAGGTGGCGGTCAGTTTCGATAAAAGCCGGTGAACAGGAAAAGGACAGACACGCAGTTTGCGGCAGTTCATCCCGAAATTGAAGTTTATATGGGGTCTCTTGCGGGCGATTCCTCTCTGCTCTCAGGGGAAACCCTTGCAAAGATGGAGGAGTTTGCCACCGAAACGGATTTTCCTATTGTCGGGCGGCTTGTAGGCAGGTTTCTTTTTCAGCAGGCTCTGATTGCGGGGGCGCGTTCAGTTTTTGAGATGGGTTCGGGATTCGGTTATTCGGCATACTGGTTTGCCTGCGCCCTGGGCGCAGAAGGTAAGGTTATATGCACCGACTTTTCGTCCGACAGAGTTTCCCTTGCCCGGAGCTTTATGCGAGAAGCGAGTTTGGCGGACAGAGTTTCTTTTTTTACCGGCGATGCGCTTGATATTCTCAGAGATTCCGAAGGCGGTTTTGACATAATTTTCAACGACATTGACAAAGAGAGATACCCCGAGACAGTTGAGACAGTGCGAGCAAAACTCCGCACCGGAGGGCTGTTCATAACCGACAACGCTTTCTGGAACGGAAGAGCGGTTTTTCCCGATGGTTCCGCAAGTGCGGAAGGGGTTGTCCGTTTCAACAGGGCACTTTTCTCCGACCCCGATTTTTTTACCGTGCAGATTCCTCTCAGAGACGGCGTTACCGTGAGCCTGAAACTGCGTTAGGAAAACCGGTCGGGGCTTTTGAGCAGTGTCGGATTTTCGGCGGAAAATTGAGTCGGCGGAGCACAAACAAATGACAAACTCGGAAAACATAGATGAAGAGTTCGGCGGGAAGCTTTCAAACTTCTACTCAAGAGGCGCGAAAAGAGTCAGGAAAGAGCATTTTCTCCTCCCTTCCACAGGGCGGTCGGGAGCCGGTGTCCGTGTTGCCCTTGAGCGGACAGAGCTTGTTGACAGATTCTTATCAAAAGCGGTGGGGGGTTTGCAGGCAGGGAGCATGGAAGGTTTTTCCGTCGTGGCTCTCGGCGGCTACGGAAGAAGAGACCTTTGTCCCTTTTCGGATATAGACCTTCTTATCCTCTACAAACCCGGTCTTGAGAAGGCCGCCGAGGGTATCGCAGAAAGCATCTTTTATCCGCTCTGGGGTGTCAATCTTGATGTGGGGCATGCGGTCAGAACCGAAGAGCAGTGTGCGGAGCTTTGCGCGTCCAATTTCACCGTCCTCACTTCGGTTCTTGATAGTCGTCTTGTAGTCGGAGACGAAAGGCAATACCAAAGGCTCCGCCACACCCTAACAAATGAGATTGTGACTCCCAACTCTGCCCGATTCATAGAGGAAAAGATGAGAGAGGCCGAAGCCCGCAGAAAGAGATTTGGAAGTTCAATCTGGATGCTTGAGCCCAATGTGAAGGAAGCCGAAGGCGGTCTCAGAGATCTCAACACAATGCTCTGGATGGCGCAGGCAAAATATAAGATTCACACCTTTGAAGACCTTCTCGGCAAGGGCGTAATAACGGACAAGGAATTCAGGATAACAATGAAATGCATGAGCTTTCTTCTTTTGGTGCGCTCACATCTTCACTATCTTGCTGGCAGAAGACAAGACAGGCTCGGCTTTGATTCTCAGGAAGAGATATCAAAATTTTTCGGCTACAGAGACTCTTCCGCAAAGGCGGTTGAAAAGTTTATGAGAATCTACTACCTGCACGCGGGGCTCGTAAGTGAGCAGTATCAGCGCATCGTGGAGAGGCTTTCCCAACAGCTCGGCAGACCGCTTCGCCTTTCCCGCATGCGGCACCTTGAGCATGGGTTCACCTTAAGAGACGGTGTCCTTTCCGTTACGGGAAAGAATGTGTTTGCCGAAAACCTGACAAACCTCATAAGGGCTTTTGAGCTGATGGACAAGCACAATGCGAAAATGAGCAGATACCTGAGCGGACTTGTGAGGGAAAAATCTCCCCTGATTGACGATGCGATAAGGCGTGACGCCGATTTTTCCCGTCAGTTTCTGCGCCTTCTCCGAAGCGGAAAAGATGTTTTCAAAACACTTTCACTGATGAATCGTCTCAGGTTTCTCGCCCACTACATACCCGAGTTCGGCAAGGTTGTGTGTATGATGCAGTATGACGCATACCACCTTTACACAGTTGATGTCCATTCACTTTTTCTTGTGAATGAGATTCAGAAGCTCTTCAACTATGAATATGAAGAGGAGTTCCCTCTTCTGACAAAGGTTGCCGAGTCGGTGGTCGCAAGGGATGTTCTCTATCTCGCCTGTATTTTTCACGATATAGGCAAAGGGGGAGGTGTCGGAAACCATGAGCGCATCGGAGCGGAGATGGTGAGAAAAGTCGCCCGCAGGCTCGGTCTTTCGCGCCATAACGCGTTTCTTCTTGAGTTTCTTGTCGCACACCATCAGGCGATGTCGGATTTTTCCCAGAAGCAGGATATTAAGAACCCCGACCTTGTTTCAAAATTCGCCCGCTCGGTGGGAGATGAGGAGCGGTTGTCAATGCTCTACCTTCTGACCTTTGCCGACCTGCGCTCGGTTGGAACAGATGTCTGGAACAACTGGAAGGCGATGTTGTTGAGGGAGCTTTACTTCTCGGCTTCCAGGGCTTTTGAATCCGGCAAGGTGAACCGCAAGCAGTCGGCCGCTTCAAAGATGAAGAGCCTGTCGATTGAAGTGGAGAGGATATCGTCTGGTGAGATAACAGCCCAGCAGGTCCTGAAGATAATAAGAAAAATGCCTGAGTTGTATCTGTTTCACTACTCTCCCGCAGTGATGGAAAGGCAGTTCAGGCTGATAATGTCTTCTGGCGGCCGGAGCTCCACCGATGTAATAAATTATGAAAGTGAGGGCTACGATGAGCTGATTTTCTGGGGCAGAGGGCGCAAGGGGCTTTTCCGAATACTGTGCGGGGCGGTGGCCGCAAACGGTTTCAATATCCTCGGCGCACAGACGGCGCGCTCTTCGGATGGGATGGTTCTGGACACTCTGTATCTGAACAGGCTCGGTCGGTCCTCCGCGGGTTGCTCCAAACTCTGGAGCAAGCTTGATTCGGACATTAGGGGCGCACTTTCGGGCAAGCTTGACCTGGATGCTCTTGTGAGAAAGCGGATTCGCAGCCCTCTCCACGCAAAGAAGGTGCCGGGAATTGACGCGAGGGTTGATTTTGACAACTTTTTCTCGGAGAGTTCCACGATTGTTGAAATAAGCGTCAGAGACAGCCCGGGTCTGCTCTACCGCATTGCCCGCGCCATAACCGATATGGGCATCTCAATAGACTATGCAAAGGTTTCAACCAGAGCTGAGAAGGCTTTTGATATCCTTTATCTGACGATGCGGGGACAGAAGATCAGAGATCCGGAGATTCTTCAAGAGTTGAGATTCGCCTTGCTCCGGGAGGCGGAAGGGACAGCGAAAAATTGAGCTTTGAGACAGTGAAAACCGATGTTCTGGTAATCGGAAGCGGTCTTGCCGGGCTTTGCGCGGCTTTTCATGCTTCTTCCGCCGGGGCGCGGGTGGCGGTGATTACCGAAACGACACTGATTGAGAGTAACTCTTACTGGGCGCAGGGCGGTGTTGCGGCCGCGGTCAACCCGGATGACTCAACAACCCTTCACAGGGAAGACACCGTAAGAGCGGGTTGCGGTCTCTGCGTTGAGGAAGCTGTTGATATTCTGGTGTCCGAGGGCAGGGACAGGGTAATTGAAATGGCGGATTTCGGAATGAAGTTTGACCTTGACCCTGAAGGCTTTGCTCTCGGTCTGGAAGGCGGACATTCAAAAAGACGTGTTTTGCATGCGGGCGGGTCTTCCACCGGCAGGAAGATGGTTGAGTTTCTAATCTCATTTGTCGTCAACACTCCCGGTTTGACGATTATGGAGCGTACTGCGGTGAAAAGTCTTATTTCCGATGGAGCACGGTGTTCAGGAGCGTGGGCGGTCTCCGGTAAGGGGCAGCCCGTTGCGCTTCTCGCGCGCTCGACCATTCTTGCGACCGGAGGCGCCGCCGCTCTTTTCGGGCGCACAACAAACCCCGGGAGCGCAATGGGGCAGGGAATTCACATGGCTTATAAGGCCGGGGCGGAAATAATGGATATGGAGTTTGTTCAGTTTCATCCGACCGCTTTCTATGCTCCCGGTGCCGAAAGCTTCCTCATATCGGAGGCCCTCAGAGGTGAGGGGGCCCGCCTGACAGATAACGGCGGAAGGGATTTTATGAAAGATTGCCACCCGCTCGGCGACCTTGCCCCAAGAGATGTGGTTTCAAAGGCAATACACTTGGAGATGAGGTGTTCGGGACGGAGTTTTGTTTATCTTGATGCGACCCGTATGGACCCGGACATATTGAGGAAAAGGTTTGCTGGCATATATGCGAGGTGTCTTGAAAACGGGGTTGACTGTCTTACTTCTCCGATACCCGTGGCGCCCGCCGCCCACTACACCATAGGCGGCGTCAAAACCGGGCTCGGAGGCGGGACAAGTTTGAAGGGGCTTTACTGTTGCGGTGAGTCGGCCTGCGTCGGCGTTCACGGAGCAAACAGACTGGCGAGCAACTCTCTTCTTGAATGTATGGTTTTCTCAAAAAGGTCTGCCGGGGGAGCGCTCCGGAGTCTTGACTCCCCGGTTGACCCCCAAAGCCCCGGCTCTCTTGTTCCTCCTCCGGAAGTGAGTGCCCGGCAGTCAAACTTCCCCCCGTCCGGGACGGAGAGATTGGAAAACTTGAGCCGCAGTCTGATTTTGCGCTTTGGAGATTCGCTCGGGATAGTCAAAAGCGGAGAAAAAATGAGGGAACTGGTCTCTTTTCTGGAGAACACGGTTTCAGAGGCGGAAGGTTTGCCACTGTCTCTGGAGGGCAGATTGACTTCAATGGCGGAGCTTTGCCTTGTTGTCTGCCGTGCCGCATTGATAAGGGAGGAGTCAAGAGGCGTGCATATAAGGGAAGATTTTCCCTCTGAAGACCCGCAGTTCCTCCGCCACAGCATTTTCAGAAAGGACAGGAACGGAGAGACTGAACATTTCTGGAAAAAGCTATGACTGTGAAGGGGACTGCGAAAAGAACCCCCCCGACTCTTGACTGGAAAAAGGTTGAGAGTCTTATAGACAACGCCCTCTGGGAGGATGTGAGGACGGGAGATATTACCACCGATTTGCTTTTTGAAGATACGGTGCCGTGCCGTGCTGTCATAGCATCAAAACAGCCGGGAGTTCTCGGGGGGCTTCCGGTGGCAAGAACGGTGTTTGAAAAACTGGACGCAAATCTCAGGTGGGAGACTGTGAGGGAAGACGGAGATACTCTTGCCGCGGGGGATGAGATAGCTTTTATCAACGGTTCCCAAAGGCACATACTGACCGGTGAGAGACTTGCGCTGAACATACTGCAGAGGCTCAGCGGTATCGCGACCCTTGCCTCAAAGTTCGTAGCTTCCGTTGCCGGGACGGGTGTTAAAATTGCCGATACGCGCAAGACCGCTCCGGGAATGCGGGAGCTTGAGAAATACGCGGTTCGTCTTGGCGGAGGAACAAATCACAGGTTTGGCCTTTATGATGGAATCCTTATCAAGGACAATCATATAAAACTTTCTGGCGGAGTTGCCTCGGCGGTTGAGAGGGTAAAAAACAACGTGAGCAGAAACTCCGGGAATCTCAAGCGCTTCCAGATTGAGGTTGAGGCCAAGAATCTTTCCCAGGTGTCTCAGGCTATTGAGGCCGGGGCTGACATTGTGATGCTGGACAACATGAGCCGGGGGCAGATGAAAGAGGCCGTCCGGGTTGCGAGCGGAAGGGTAACAATAGAGGCTTCTGGCGGAATTACGCTTGAAAACGTCAGGGAAGTTGCGTCTCTGGGAGTGAATGTTATTTCAGTCGGGGCGCTCACCCACTCCGCTCCCGCCCTTGATATAAGCCTTGATATGGTTTGAGCCTTGCCCCCGGCAGGCTTCAGGCATTTTGCAGGAAGCTGTCCAGCAGTTCTTTCAGTCTTCCAATTTCTTCGTCCGAGATAAGGTGGTTGTTTCCTATGAAGAAACCGTGAAAGTGCAGGTGTTCGGCATTCGGCAGTGATTTGCAGTCTCCGAACCGTCTGGCGAGAAAGGGTTGCCGCAGAAGATTGCCGCTGCAGAGCGGGCGGGTTTCAATTCTTTTGGAAACGAGGAATTTCTGAAGGCTCTCGCAAAGATCGTGCTTTCTGCAGATAAAAGGCAGGCAGAAGCTGCTGTTTCCACTTGTTTCAAATGACTCAAACAGGTCTGGGCGCGTTTTGCAGGTCATTGCGACAAAAGTATCAAGAACCTGTCTTCTTCTTTTGATAGAGCTGTCAAGACGTTTCAGCTGTGCCAGTCCGAGCACAGCTCCCATCTCGGTTGTCGGTATTGCGGAGGTTGAAGCCCTCGGTGCAGAAAAGAAACTGCTCATGCACCTCCGGGTAATCGGACTTGAAACGTCCGAATGTTTTCTCTCCGGTCTCTCGGGCGAGTCCGTGAGACCTTTTGGCACGCATGATTTCATAAAGAGCCTCATTGCCGGTTGAGACCATACCCCCTCCACGGTTGTCATGTGATGGCCGAAAAAAAAGCTGCTCGTGCATCCGGCCGACAGGTTGCCGACTTTTGTTCCCGATGTTACAGCTCCGTATGATTCGCATATGTCCTCAATCAATACGGCATCAGGCAATATTTTTTTATATTCTTCAACCGGCGCGGGAATGCCGAACAGGTGGGTTATAAATACTGCCCGTATATCGGGGTTCTCATCTGCGGCTTTCCTCAGCGAGTCGGGGTCAATGCCGAAATGTTCCCTGTTCACATCGCAGAAAACAGGTGTGAGCCCTGTCTGTATTACAGGTGAGATGTTTGCTGACCATGTAACCGCCGGAACTGCTATCTTGCTCTCGGCGGCGATGCCGTATCTTTCCGCAATTGCGCTGACAAGCAGAAGGTTTGTAGCGCTGCCGGAGGATACAAAAAGAGAGTGGTTGCATCTCTGCCAGTCGTTCCAGGCGCGCTCAAACTCCCTGACTTTCGGCCCGTTCGTGAATCTTTGCGCCGAAAGCGCAAAATCCGCCATTTCCCTGCGGTCTTCTGGGGTTATGGCATCTTTCATAAGGGGCCAAAACCATCTGGGTGACCATCTCTTCAAAACTGATTTCCGGTTTCCAGCCCAGGATTTTTTTGCTTTTGAGGGGTCTCCTTCAAGTTTCTGTGTGTCTATCGGACGGAAAAACTCTTTGCTTACCGAGATGAGCTCCCTGCCTGTTTTTCTGTCAATCCCTTTTTCATTCAACCCCTTTCCCTTCCACTGCAGTTGAATGTCAATCGCTGAGAAAGCCTTTTCAGTAAACTCTCTGACTGTTTATATTTCCGAGGAAAAGCTTCTTCTGCCTTCCCAGCAGGATGTTTGCCACCGCCATTGTGACTTTTCTTGTAAGGAAGTCCTTTCCCCTGCGGGGGCTTTCGTGATTGAAAAATATCCCGTTGTACGCGTGTATCACCGCGGTATTGCACTGTTGAGTGATAGGCGCTGAGCTTTGCAATTCCGTTTATGAGAGCCTTTTTCTTCGTTTTTTCGTTGCCAAATCTGATACCCAGACGGGGAGTGATACTGAAAAAGCAAATGTAATCTTATCCGCAGGCTTGGTCAATGCCAGCCTTGTTTTGTCGGACAGTTCGGCGCGCCGGAAGAAGGTTACCCTCAATTTCTTATGCTATAATTCTGACGGTGGTTTCCCTTGTCGGACAGAAACAAAGAAACAGCGGAGCGGATTGTGGAGCTCAAGAGAGAAAAAAACGCCATCATACTCGCCCATAACTATCAGCTCCCGGAAGTTCAGGATGTGGCGGACTATGTGGGCGATTCACTCGGCCTTTCCCGGGTGGCAGCGCGGACGGATGCCGGGTTGATAGTGTTCTGCGGGGTGCATTTCATGGCCGAGACCGCAAGCATAATCTCGTCGCGCGACAAGAAGGTTCTCATACCGGACACCGGAGCCGGCTGCTCGCTCGCTGACACGATAAATCTAAGCCAGCTCAGAGAATGGAAAAAGGAGCACCCTAAGGCGGTTGTCGTTTCCTATGTCAATACTTCCGCCGCCGTCAAATCCGAAAGCGATTACTGCGTTACCTCGTCAAATGCGGTCAGGGTGGTTGAATCAATTCCAAAGGACAGAAAAATACTGTTTCTTCCCGATATGTTTCTCGGCTACTACGTCTCGAGGGTTACGGGCAGGAATATGGAGATTTGGCCCGGAGAGTGTCATGTCCATTCGGCCATAAGGGTGAAAGACATCAACAAACTAAAGGAAGAAAACCCCGGGGCAGAGGTTGTAATTCATCCCGAGTGCGGTTGCACCACGCACTATCTCTGCGGGAACAGCCTGACAGACTTGCCCGAAGATGTGCTTTTTCTCTCAACCTCCGGTATGGCAAACCGCGCGCGCAAAGGCGGGAGCAAGTTTATAGTAGCCACTGAGACCGGAATGCTCCACAGGCTCCGAAAGGATAACCCGGGCAAGAGGTTTCTTCCGGCAAGCAGGGAAGCGGTCTGTGAATATATGAAGATGATAACCCTTGAGAAGGTTTTGCGTTCACTTTGCGAAGAGGTCTATGAGGTCAGAGTGCCGGATGAGCTGGCGTTGCGCGCAAAAAAACCACTGGACAGAATGCTGGGTATTTCAAATCACTGACCTTCCTGTCTCGACTTCTTTATGATTCAACAGATTGACAGACTTGCCCTGAGGTTTTCTCGCTCTGGAATGGCCGGTTTTGTCAGACGCAATCCCGGGCTGCTCTGGATTTTCGGAGTAGCAACTGTCTGTCATTTCTCTTTTTCGCATCTCGGGTTCAATCCCACCGATGAGGGTATTCTGGTTTTTTGCCTATGGAGGCTCACATAAGATACTGATGCCCTTTTCTTATTCTCTGTTTGGAGCCTGCTCTTCCATTGCGGTGTTTCTTGCCAGCGCGGGAAAGCGCGCGGAAGCGGGTCGTTTTCTGCTCTCCATGCTTGACCGCCGCGGAGAAATTGTGATTGTCTGGCAGAAGTTCAACGCCGAAATACTCGCCGAAGGTTTACAGGGTTATAAAGGCTTTCTGAACCCGGAACTGCTTTATTTTATCAGGCGGAACTTCACAAAAACCGGCGAGACAAAGTTTTATGAGATATACGAGTAGGAGCTTCTACTCAGTTGATGTTCTTTGCCCGACTTCTCTGTCAAGCATCAGAAGCGCCGCAGGGCTGTCAACCGCAAGTTTCAGGCTTTCCACAACATTGGACACGCTCTTCTCTTCCTCAACCTGCTCTTCTATAAACCAGTTGAGCATAGTCATCGCCGCCAAGTCTCCCACGGAGCTGGCTGTTCCGTAAAGTTTGTGAATCATCGCTGTTATCAGGCGCTCGTGCTTGAGGGACTGTTCAAATATCTGCAGAACATTATTAAAACCTGTTTTAGGCTGGTCAAGGGCTTTCAGCTCCACGCGCCCTTCGCGGTCAAGAATAAAGTCAAAAAACTTCATCGCGTGTCCGGTTTCTTCCTCGCTCTGTTTTCTCATCCATTTGCCGAAACCCGGAAATCCCATCGCTTCGCACTCCGCCGCCATTGAGAGATAAAGGTAGGAAGACTCTAATTCAGCTTTTATCTGTTTGTTCAGCTCATCCTGCATTTTTTTTCTTAAAATTGCCATTTTCTCACTCCGTTCCAGAGAAAGCCCCTGAAATCTGTGTGGAAACATAGGTCTAAAAGTTCTTCTTGTCAAAGCCCGCCAGCACGGAGCCTGCAAAACTACATTTTCTCCGCGCCGGGGCCTTGTAGTCTGCCGAAATTATATTTACCTGTCCCCGTTGATATGTCTTTCCAGCTGGTTATATAATAGTTTGTGCCGGGGTGGTAACAGGCTTTCGCGTCTCTCTTGCCGACGGCTGTTCCGCAAAGCGGACAAAGGAAGTGTCTTTTATGAGTACTGAAAAACAAACAAAAGAGATCCCGATGCTCCCTCTCAGGGATGTTGTGATGTTTCCTCAAATGGTTGCCCCTCTGTTTGTCGGCAGGGCAAGGTCAATAAAGGCAATTGAAGAGGCCGAGAATGCGGATAAGGAGATATTCCTCTGCACTCAGATGGACGCCAGCGAAAACGAGCCCAAGGAGAGTGAGATCTATTCCACCGGTGTGGTTGGAAACGTCCTGCAGATGCTTCGCCTGCCCGACGGAACGGTGAAAGTTCTTGTTGAGGGAAAGAGAAGGGGCACAATAGAAGAGTATCTTGATGTCTCGGATTTCTACAAAGTCAGGATTTCGCTGATTGAAAACTCTCCCGAACCTTCTGGCGTTGAGATAGATGCGCTGAAAAGGTCTGTTATAAAGGCTTTTGAGGGTTACATAAAGCTGAGCCGGAAGATCACGAGTGAGGTTCTCTCCACCGTTTCGGCAATAGAGGAGGCCGGCCTTCTTGCCGACACTCTGGCTTCGCATCTGAATATGAAGATCACGGATAAGCAAGAGCTTCTTGAGACGCCTGATTCGGGGGAAAGGCTCAAAAAACTCTATGAAAAGATGCAGGAAGAAGTGGAGATACTTGAGATAGAGAAAAGGATAGGCAAGAGGGTACGTCGCCAGATGGAGAAATCTCAGAGGGAGTATTATCTCACCGAACAGATGAAAGCCATTCAAAAGGAGCTTGGCGAGAAGGACGATATGAGGTCCGAGGTTCAGGAGATTGAGTCCAGACTCAAGGACAAGGGCCTCCCAAAAGAGGTTGAGGAAAAAGTCCGCAAGGAGTTGAAGAAACTCAAGATGATGCCCCCCATGTCCGCCGAGGCAACGGTTGTCAGAAATTACGTGGACTGGATAATGGATCTCCCGTGGACAAAGGAGCATACAAAAGACCGTCTTGACATAAAAGAAGCCGGTAAAATTCTTGACCAGGACCACTACGGTCTCAAAGAGCCCAAAGACAGAATAATAGAGTATCTGGCGGTTCGCTCACTGACCGAAAAACTGCGCGGTCCGATACTGTGCTTTGTCGGTCCTCCCGGAGTCGGAAAGACATCGCTTGCAAAATCCATTGCGCGTTCAATGGAGAGGAAGTTTGTCCGCATCTCGCTTGGCGGCGTCAGGGATGAGTCCGAGATAAGAGGGCACAGAAGAACTTACATAGGAGCGTTGCCGGGAAAGATCATTCAGGGAATGAAGAAGGCCGGAACGAACAATCCGGTGTTTCTGCTTGATGAGATTGACAAGCTCGGAATGGATTTCAGGGGAGACCCTGCCTCCGCCCTGCTTGAAGCCCTCGACCCGGAACAGAATTCCGCCTTTAACGACCACTATATAGAGGCCGATTACGATCTGTCCAAGGTCCTTTTCATAGCAACTGCAAATATCGTTCACACTATTCCCTGGGCACTTCAGGACAGAATGGAGATAATAAGAATTCCGGGTTACACCGAGAATGAAAAGCTCAAAATAGCAAAAGGATTTCTCCTTGAGAAGCAGACCAGAGACCACGGCCTTTCCGACAGTCTGGTCAAGGTTGCCGACAGTGCCGTTCTTGAAATTATAAGGCGTTACACAAGGGAGGCCGGGGTGAGAACTCTGGAGCGTGAAATTGCCAAGCTATGCAGGAAAATAGCCCGTCGCGTGGCTTCGGAAAGGGATAACAGCAAGGGCGGTTCGGGCAGAGTCAGCATAACAGCCAAGAATATCGGCGGCTATCTCGGAGTTCCGAAGTTCAAGTATGGAGAGATAGACCAGGACGACCAGGTAGGGGCGGTTACCGGCCTTGCCTGGACTGAAGTCGGCGGGGAGTTGCTTACGATAGAGGTTTCAATTGTTCCCGGAAAGGGCAGCTTCACTGTTACGGGGAAGCTTGGAGAGGTAATGCAGGAATCGGCCCGCGCGGCGATGAGTTATGTCCGCTCCAGAGGGGCTCAGCTCGGTCTTGACAGGGACTTCTACCAGATGGTGGATATACACATCCACGTTCCCGAAGGCGCAACTCCCAAAGACGGCCCTTCGGCGGGAATCGCAATAGTAACGGCGATTGTTTCGGCTCTTCTCAAAAAACCAGTAAAGCGCGATGTCGCAATGACCGGCGAGATTACCCTGCGCGGAAGAGTTCTGCCCATCGGAGGGTTAAAGGAGAAGATTCTTGCCGCCCAGCGTGGCAAGGTTAAAACCGTTCTGCTTCCGAAGGAGAATGAGAAAGATCTGGAGGACGTTCCGGCCGAGGTCAGGAAGGGGGTTGAGATAAAGCTTGTCAACCATATGGACGAGGTTCTTGAGAGCACAGTTATTGATGACAAGTCCATATTGAGAGACTTTATTGTTCCCCGGCGGAGCGGCAAGGCGATTGAGGTTCCGGAGACAAAGATAAACTGAGACAGATACTACTTCCGCTTATAGAACAGTGAAAGATTGACCCGTCCTCCATAGTTTTTTTCACGACCTTCCCCTCTCCGACACGCCCAGAGGCTGTGAGATTTGAGATTATGGACAAGCGAAGCGAAAACCCCCGCAAGGTCGCCCTTTTGTCCTGCTGATTTACTCCCGTTCGCAGTTCGGCGCGGACATTTGCCCTGAACGATTTCGGAGAATTTCCCGCTTTTGGCATCTGTCCCTCATTTCAGTTACGATACAAAATCAAAACCTGATCCCCCAAATGAAAAGCAATTTCGTCCATTTGCATCTCCACTCCCAGTATTCGCTTCTGGACGGTGCCATCAGGTTTGAAAATCTTGTTGACAGGCTGAATGAGCTGAAGATGGAAGCCGCGGCGGTTACCGATCACGGCAATCTTTTCGGTGCTTACGAGTTTTATAAAGTCGCCAGAGCAAGAGGCGTCAAGCCTATCATAGGCTGTGAAATCTATGTTACTCCGACGCTTGACCTGGACAAACCGTCGGACGGGAAAAACTTTCACCTTACCGTTCTCTGCATGAACGAAACGGGCTACTCAAATCTTTCCAATCTGGTTACCCGCGGCTACTTTGAGGGGCTCTACAGAAAACCCAGAGTGGACCACCGGATGCTTGATGAGCACAACAAGGGTTTGATAGTACTGAGCGGTTGTATGAGCGGTGAGGTTGCGCAGTCAATTTTCAGCGGCGACAGTGCGAAAACAGTGTCTGTTATTGAAACCTACAGGGAGATATTCGGTGACAGATACTACCTTGAAGTTCAAGCCACGGGGCTCAGGGAGCAGGAAAGAATAAACGCCAGGCTGAAAGAGCTCGGGGGCGAATTTGACATACCTATTGTTGCAACAAACGACTGCCATTTTCTCCATCGCAACGACTCTGTTCCCCACGACGCCCTTCTATGCATACAGACGGGAAAGATGCTCAACGACCAGGGGCGGATGAAGTTTCAGGGAGACGAGTTTTTTCTGAAAACCAGAGAGGAGATGGAAAAAACCCTCAAGGGTTTTGACGATGCTCTGGACAGAACCGTTGAGATAGCCCGCCGTTGCGATTTTGAGTTCAGAGACGAGGGATACCGCTTTCCCCGATACGAAACCGGGACGGGGGAAAAGCCCGAAGATCTGATTTGCGAAATTGCCCGAGAGAAGCTCGGCGAGAGGCTGGAATCAAGAAATGTTGCCGACGTGCTACGCGGGGAGTATGAAAAGAGACTTGATTACGAGCTAGGTGAGATATGCGGAATGGGTTTTGCGGACTACTTTCTTGTGGTTGCTGACTTTGTCAGATACGCAAGGGCAAACTCCGTACCGGTCGGCCCCGGAAGAGGGAGCGCCGCGGGAAGCCTTGCCGCCTACGCTCTCGGCATAACCGATGTTGACCCGATTTTTCACAAACTGATATTTGAGCGCTTTCTCAATCCCGGAAGGGTCTCAATGCCCGATATAGATATGGACTTCTGCACTGAGGGGCGCGACATGGTCATTGACTATGTCACCGAAAAATACGGAAGAGACAGGGTAGCCCAGATAGGAACCTTCGGAAAGATGTCTTCAAAGGCTGTCATACGCGATGTCGGAAGAGTAATGGGAATTCCGTATGCCGAGGTGGACAAGGTCTCAAAGCTGATACCGATGTTTCGGGGCAAGGTTTTCAGCATAGAGGAGGCGTTGAAGAAAACTCCGGAGCTGAGGAAGCTGGTTGAGGAAAAGCCCGAGATTTCAAAACTGGTGGAGATGGCAAAGACTCTTGAGAATATGGTTCGTCATTCCTCCACGCATGCGGCGGGGGTTATAATCGCCGATGAAAAAATTTCAAACCGCATACCTCTCTACAAGGGGGCGCGCGGAGAAACCGTAACCCAGTTTGATATGAGCGCCGTTGAGCAGCTGGGTTATATGAAGTTTGATTTTCTCGGTCTCAAGACCCTCACACTTATTAAAAAAACCACAGATTTGCTGAAAAAACACCCAAACGGCTTGTATCCGGAACTGAAAATTGACACAATGCCACTTGATGACCGGAAGGTGTATGAGCTTCTTGCGAAAGGAAGCACGCACGGGGTTTTTCAAATAGAGTCTTCTTCTGGAATGGTTTCAATGCTCAGGAGGTTAAAACCGGAAAATTTTGAGGACATTGTCGCCGCCCTCGCGCTTTACAGACCCGGCCCTCTTGACAGTGGAATGGCTGACGAGTTCATCAAGAGAAAACACGGCAGGTCGGAAATTTCATACCCGCATACTCTTCTCAAAGACATACTTGCCAGTACGCACGGTCTGTTTGTGTATCAGGAGCAGATAATGCAGACGGCCAGCATTATTGCCGGCTACAGCCTTTCCGATGCGGACCTGATGAGGAGAGCCATGGGTAAAAAGAAGCCCAAGGAGATGGAGGCTCAAAGGGAGAAGTTCATATCCGGCGCGAAAACGAACGGCATAGGCGGAAAACAGTCCGCCGAGATGTTTAACACAATGGAGAAGTTTGCCGAGTATTCGTTTAATAAAAGCCACAGTACCGCCTATGCTCTCATCACATACCAGACTGCCTACCTCAAGGCTCATTATCCGGCCGAATTCATGTCTTCTCTTATGACCGTTGATTCTGGAAGCGGCGACAAGGTGATAGACCACATAACAGAGTGCAGAAATATGGGTATAAAGGTTCTTCCGCCAGATGTGAATGAGAGCATGTCCGAATTCACTCCCGTTAATTCCGAGACCGTAAGATTCGGTTTGTCGGCGCTCAAGAACGTCGGGGACGGGATAGTTTCCGCAATCATTGACGCGCGCCTTGAGGGTGGTCTGTTTGAGGACGTTTTTGATTTCTGCAGAAGAGTCAAATCCAGTCGGCTAACAAAAAAAGTGTTTGAAACAATGATAAAAAGCGGCGCCTTTGATTCGCTTGAAAACAACCGCGCAAAACTTATGGAAGCGGCCGGTTCCATTGCTTCCTATGCGTCTTTGAAACAGACCGCATCGGCCGATGACGGCCAGACCTCGCTTTTTTCTTCGTCTGAGACTGTGGTGGAGACGCCGGTCTTTGCCGAGGTTGGGCCTTGGAGTGAAGAGCAGGCTTCCGAGTATGAGCTTGAGTCTCTGGGATTTTTCGTCTCAAGCCATCCGATGACCCGGTATGAGAAGGAGTTCAGGGATTTCCCCTGCGTTGATGTGGCGAAGCTACAGAACATAGCTTATGGAAGCGATGTTTCGGTTGCGGGGGTTGTGCGCTCGCTTTCAATAAAAACAACAAAGTCCGGTTCCGGCCTTTTCGGCAGGATAGTTCTGGAAGATCTCAAGGGCTCGGTGGAGGGAGTGATTTTCAACGATGCGCTGATAAAAAGCCGTCGTTTTCTTGAGCAGAGAAACGAGCCCGTTATTCTGACCGGAACCGTTGACGGCTCTGATAACAGGAGACAGATAAAGGTCAGGGAGGTAACGTCTGTTTCCAATCTTTCCGCAAAGGCCTCTCAGGTTACCATTCTGATTAACGAAAGCTCGGCGACTCTGGAAAACCTTCAGAAGCTGGAGACCGTGATGAGGCGGCACAAAGGAGGTTCAAGGGTCAGCCTGAGTTTTGATGTGGATGGCAGGACGGTTGACATAGATGTGGGGAAATATGAGGTTAAAACCTCTGCGGATTTTATCAGAGAGATAAGGGGTCTTTTCGGCGAGCGCTCGCTTTCACTTGCCTTTCATTAAATTCTCATCCGCTTTTTCAACAACTTCTCTGAGCCTGTCCGGTTCTGGCGTTACCACAAAGACCTCCTGAACTGATGTTCCGCTTCTGGCAATCAACTTTGCTCCCGTGGTTGTCTCATATCTGAACCGGACGGCAAGGTTTTCCCCCGACGCCCTTGCGACCTTGATTTCTCCGGGGATGACAGTCGTTACGAAATCAAGTGGCGACAGCTCATTTTCAAGAAACCTCTTCAGCCCTTTTATCATTCCGTGTTGCTGTTTTATTTTGTTCCTTCTGTGGCGGTGCTTCATGTTAATATTCCCTCTGGCGGCTTGGGGAAAAACTCTCCGTCCCTGTCAACCCGTTTTCGTCCGTAAAGAACGAGACCATACCCTCCGCGCCGGTCTCTCTTATTGTTGCGGAAAAGCCCTTTATGTTGCCGATATCCTCCCGGCATCCGCCACAGACAACGAACTCCGGTTGCGCAGATTTCAGAATTGCAAAAACAGCGCTCCTGTTTTGTCTGTTGATTTGCGGAATAAAGACCACATCACTTTTAATATCTTTTTTGTGGAGGTTTTCCATACCTTTTTCAAAAGTATTCCCCGGGGATTCAATGAGCAGGAACGAAGTTTTTCCACAGGTAACCTTTACAAGCAGGGGATAAGGGACTGAAGAGTCTGCTATTCCCGCCTTTTCCCATAGTTTGATAAATTTAATTTGAACCCCTTCCAAAGGTAAATCTGTGGATAAATATGGGATTTTTCCCCAGATAGTGTTGTGTTTTTCCACTATTTTCCACAGCCTGCTGTTAAGTTTTGCACCACTTGTCCACAGGTTTTCCACACCAACCCTTTCAATTATCACCGAAGCTCCGTTGAGCTGACTCCTGTCTGTTGACAGAAGCATGAGAAGATTGACTTTTTTAACCCGCTTGCCGAGCAAGGTCGGCACAACAACAGATTTTGCAATAAAGTCTGAGCGCGCTCTTTTTGAAAATCCTCCGCTTGTCAGAATGGTTTTCCCGTCCGGAAGAATGAACAGAGCTATGTTTTTCCTTCCCGCATCAAAGAAGGATACCTCCGTCTCCCGTTTTCCCGGCGGGCGCAAATCGTATGCCGCGCTTGCGATAAGAATCAGGCCGGCAAGGGAAACAAGATAAAGCTTCTTCCAGCTGTTTTTCTTCAGGAGCAAGGTTGAAATAAACAGATAAAACATAACAAATGTGAGCCCGCTCAACGCCGGAACCGCAACTGCTTCCATTCCCGCCGAGTATGGAAACCTTGCGATTTCCCCGAGAGTCATTGCAAGAAATGTCAGAATTTCAAGAAGGAAGGACGGAACTGTTCCCAGCAGTCCAAACATCGTTACAGACAGAATACAAAGCGGCACAATTCCCAGCGCAACCGGTGTTGCGACAATATTTGCGGGAAAGGTCAAAACCGGCAGAAGCCCGAACATATTGACCACGAAAGGAAGTGTCGCAACGGTTGCCGCGCCAGTTATAAGCAGCATTACCAAAACAGCGGAGAGGATTTTCCTCGGCAGGGGTTTGGTTTGCGGTAGCTCCGGTCTGTACTTTTGTCCGAATCCGAGCCGGTTCACCGCAAGCAGTATTCCAAGCACGGCGGAGAAAGAGAGGATAAACGAAGCCTCAAAAAGAGCTCCTGGGGTTATGAGAAGAATGATGATTGCCGCAACCGCAAGAGCGTTGAGCCTGTCTTCGCGTCTTCCGATTGCGATTGCCGTAAGATAGACGGCAGCCATAATTGCCGCCCGCACCGATGAGTTGCTCATTCCCGTCAACAGGGCATAGAAGAAAACCGCCGGAATAGTAGCGGCCGCGGCGACTTTCGGCACGACCAGTTTAACCATAAGGTATTCGGAGCGCTTCAGCGCCCACCTTATGAGCAGGTAGAAGAAAAGAGCCGCCGTTCCGACATGCAACCCCGATATAGCAAGCAGATGCGCTATGCCGAGCTCCGCAAGCCTTCTTTTCAACTCATCTGGAACCGCGCTCTTTTCTCCGGTTGAAAGAGAGTTGACTATCTCGGCTTCAGGCGTTGGAAGTTTTTCCCTTACAAACTTTGTGTAATCTCTTCTCAGGACGTTGACCTTTCGCAGAACGGGGTTGGACCCCCCATGCGCGGCAACCGGCCTGATATTTTCCTTATCCGCATAGGCGTTGAAGAACAAACCGCCGAATCCAAGGTTTCTTTCGTAGTTGCCCGCCGGGGGGTTTTTGAAGATGCGGATACGGTTTATCCTTGCTGTTGCGGCAATGGTTTCACCGTAAGCCAATTCCTCAAACCCGTTGGAATACAGCAGCACTTTCCCGCTTACAGGAAACTCTCCCTCAGGATTTCTCAACGAGATGAGTTGAAGCGGGATTCTTACGCTGTTTGCTCTTTTTTGGGCGTTTTCATAGAGCCATCCCCTCAGCTCAACTCTTTCGCCGACAATGCGGGTGATTTGCTCATCAGGCTCCTCCCATTGCCAGACTAAAACAACCATTCCGACCGGGAAAAAAATCAGAAATGCAAAGTCTTTCCCGGATTTTCCTGCGGCAAGGACCACAGCCGGAACCGCAAAAAGAAGAGCAAGCGGAATTTTATAAGAGCCTGCGGGCAGGTGTGCGGAAGCGATTATTCCGAGGATAAGCGAAACCGCGCAGAGAACAATACCGTGCCTTTTCCGTAGCGACATCAACCCTTTTCATCTTTGGTTCTGCTTTCAATCAGGCACACCGCTTCCGCGGCGATTCCCTCTTCCCTTCCGGTAAATCCCATTCTTTCGGTTGTTGTGGCTTTTATGTTGACTCTTTTCCCGTCTATGCCGAGACTCCGCGCCACCTTTCTCTCCATGGCTTTTTTATAAGGCGAGACAGAGGGTCTTTCGCATATCACCACCGCATCCACATTGACAACCTCAAATCCCGCCACGGACAGTTTCTTCCCAGTTTCCCGAAGCAGAGCCGTGCCGGGGACGTTTTTATATTCCGGGTCCAAATCCGGAAAGTGCCGGCCTATATCTCCGAGCGCGGCGGCACCCAGAAGCGCATCACAGACCGAGTGCGCAAGCACATCCGCATCCGAGTGTCCTTCAAGCCCTTTTTCAAAGGGTATTTCGACGCAGCCGAGAAACAGTTTTCCTCCTTCGCAAAATCTGTGCGCGTCAAAACCGATGCCGACTCTTATTTCCTTCAACGAAAAAACCCCATTTTTTTGAAAAAGCCGTTTTTTATCCCGTCCGCGATGCACTCGGCGACGATAAAATCTTCCGGGCTTGTAACCTTCATATTCAGCCTGCTTCCCCCGCTGATGACCACCTGTTTTCCGGCTTTCTCAACCAGCATACTCTCGTCAATAATTTCCGAAGGGTCGCCCGAGAAGCTCCGATAGGCATCGGCAAGCAACGGGCGCAAAAACGCCTGCGGAGTCTGAACCCTCCACACCTCCGAGCGGGTCAGGCTCCCGCTGATGTGTCTGCGCTTTTCCGCTGGATTCTGCGCCTCCGGTATATGGGTTTTTTTGATTGAATCGTCAAGCTCAATGGCGCTTGTCGTCGCCCCGAATTCCAGAGCGTCCGAGACCGCGCGGGCGATGCAGTCGGTAGTTGCAAAGGGTCTTGCCGCATCGTGGAAAACAATCACTTCGCTACTGTTGTCCGTTTTCTCAAATCCCCCGCGCGCCGATTCAAAGCGCGTTGCGCCTCCCGCAGTAACTCTTACCTTTCCAATGCTGAAATCTCCGGTGATTTTCCGCGCCTGTTCAATATGCTCTGCGGGCGCAACTATGACAATTTCCGTTATTTTTTCACAGTTCTGAAAAGTCTCCAGACTGTGAGCAAGAAGGGGTTTGCCGCAAAGGTTGAGAAACTGCTTTGGGGTTCCGCCCCCAGTCCGCTCACCGGCTCCCGCAGCGAGAATAACCGCCGAAACGGAGGCTTGAAGATTGGTAACTCCATTTTCCGCCATTTGACAATGCTATATGCGGGTGGTTTTTCATTCAAGACGCAGACCAAGAGGTCGCGCGTCAAGCTCTCCCGCTTCAAACTTTTCAAAGGGATTTTCCAGCGCCTTCACTTTGCAATCTTTCCTCCCCGCATTGAAAACGGCGTAGATGTGGTATTTCCCCGGTATTTCTTCTCTTTGGCATTTGCGGGCGTGGTTCCATTGAGCGCTTGTTATTTGAAAAGTGTTAGGGCTGTCGCCACTTGTGGCTTTTACTTCAACATAGATTACAATTTCGCCGTCTTTTCTGACGCGAATGTCATACGCCTCTCTTTGTTCCCCGTCTTTGTTCATCCATTCCACCTTGTATCCGTTTTCAGGTGGGTATTTTCCCCGGAGGGTGTTGAAAACCTTTCTTTCTCCCCATTTTCCCACACTTTTTTGCTTTTGGGAGGGTTGGCGGTCGTTTTCATTTTCTTCATTTGTGGGCGAAGCTTTTGAAACTGGCGGGCTAGGAGTTTTGGCGAGTTCCACCGGGGAAGAGCCATCGGGCTTGCACTCGGGTTGCCATTCTTCTTGTTCACGACGTTTGTTCTCTTTTTCTGCACTCCTTCTCTCTAATTCTAATTCTTCTTTTAATTCTTCTTTTAGTTTGGCATTTTCTTCTCTCTGCCTTTCTGCTTCTTCTACTATTTTGTTCAATTCCTCGCGGGAAACTGTTTCTGGCTTCATTCCCAGAGACTTGAGCACTTTCTCGCGGGCATGGTCTTCCCCCTTTTTATAGGTGGAATGAAGATCCTCAAATTGATGGTTTTTTAGATTTTCTACTGTTATTAATTTTTCATCTTTATCGTAGAGCCAGTTGTATCTCTTGATTATTCTCAGGGCTTTTGAATCAACTTCGCGTTTATCAGGCCATGAAAAATCTTTTCTTGAGCTTGACTCTATAGTTCCCCGTAAATGTTTATAGTTATTCAAAAGAACTTCCCATAAAATTTTAGAGCGTTCCATAGAAATATTTTCAAGAGAGTGTTCAAGTCCGTGAATAGAGAAATCGGGGTTGAATCCGTCGGACCTTCGGTGGAATCTGTAATAGCTTTCTTTCCATTCACCCTTGCTGTATTCAATGTCCGACAAACAACCTATGTCTTCCAATAGTTTTTCCACTCTCTTTTCATCCTCTTCTCCCCAATTTAATTGCTTAAAGATTCTCGCTTCCGAATTGTCTTCAAACCATTTTCTAACAGTTTCATTTGAAAGAAAAACCTCTTTAGGAATGCAATATTCGTTTTGCTCAGTTAAAATAATACGAACTTTTTCCAAAAACTTCTTTATTCTTTCTCTTGAACTCTCTTCTTCCGAGTAGGTTGCCGCTATAAAGGCAATATCTTCTTTATAATTCTGGAGATTGACTTCTTCGGGGTTTTCCTTGTAGCGTGGCAGTATGGATTCTTTTATATCGTCTGTTTTGCTGTGTTCTTTAATATCTAATTTCTTAAAGAATTTTTTGGCGTTCTCGTATCTGAGAATTTCGGTGTCAATTATGTGGAAATCGGGTGTTTTACCGGAATCATCCTTGCTGTATGGCTTAAAAATCTGCAATTCGCCGTCTTCGCCGTAAGGGGAAACATATTCTCTGTTTCCGTTTCCGCTTTGCAGGGGCGCAATGGGTTTTTCCTTGAAATGTTTGAACAATAACCATTCCGGGAAAGTAGGATATCTGTCTGAGTCTGACAAAAGAAAACTGTAAAGAGAGTCAAGCCACATATAGTCTTTTCCCTTTAGAAACTTCTCATCAACCATTTCCGCAAATTTTGGTATGGTGAAGCTTTCAATTTTGAGGAGTTGTCTGATATTCCGCGGGACTTTAGAAGAAAGGTAACCGTAGTTTTTATTCTGATGTTTGTTGATTTCTTCCACTGTGATGAGAGATGTTATTTCTTCGCTCTCTGGATACAAAGACTCTTTCGCATATAGATATTCGCCCTTCTTCAGTGCTGGGAGCAGTTTCTTCGTTTTCAGATTTTCTACAACGGCTTCACGGGTGGTCTTATAGAGTTCTTCATTTTTCTCATCAAGAGGTAGAAGGTTCAGAAAATCAGTGGTCAGTAATCCCAAATCCTTTATTGATACCAGAGAGTCTGCAATCAATTTGGCAAGTATTTCTGTTATTTTCTTATTGTCTTCGTTATCAAAATCAATTTTTTCTCTGCTTGGAGTTGTTCTGTAGGGGGCATGGACAAGGAAAGAAAAATCATTTCGTTCACCTGTTGGAAAGAAAACAAAGATGTCACGGATTTTAGAATCTTGAATATCCCCTTTTTCATCCTTGAGGAAAGCTATTTGAGCCTTATATTTGGTTTCCATAATTTCCCTGTCTGATTTTATAATAAGGAAGGAACGGCTCCCTTCACTGTCTGTAGCTGTAGCTTCTGTAACTTCCAACTTGCCCGGTACTGTTATGGGAGATTTTTTTATTCTTAATGTTTTTTCTTCACCGCTATAGGAAAAGCTGACTTCTTTTATATTGTCCAGAAACAGCAGGTTCTCGCTTCCTTTTTTGATATTCTCAAATTCTTTTATTACGGACTCTTTGGTATCGCTGGATTTGAAAGGGAAAATAAACACAGTTTCCTTTTCTCCTTTTTTTATGTCAACCGCCTCGGGGACTATGTAATTTCTTATTTTGAAATGATATTCCCCGGAATGTATTTCCGGACAATCAGTAATCTTGAAGATTGCCTTGAAACCAACACCGAACTTCCCAATTTTATTCGTGTCCTCCGCTTTGGTTGAGTTTCCAAATATAGTTATAGAGTCAACTCCTTCAATTTGAAATTCTTTGCCGTTGTTTCGTATTTCCAGACGATTATCCAGAACATCAAAACGCAAGTGTGTCGCTTCCGCATCCTCAGCATTTTGGAGAATCTCAAAAATGAACTGCCCGACTTTAGAATGCTGTTCTGCAAGGAGCTCGTGCGAATTGTCCTTGTTCTCCTTCCTTGACTCAAGGAGTTTACAACGTTTTTTTCTGAGCTCTTCCAGTCCGAAGTTAATCTGTTTGTCTTTCATTTTTGTTCAACTTGCCTTCTTGATGCTTGTTTTATTCAATCGGTTCATTGTATTTCGGTTTGACATATTTCTCAAAAACCCTTGAAACACAATACATAACGGCTCATAATATCCCCCGTCCACGGGAGCTTTTATTGAAGGTTCAAACCCTTGCCAGCGGCAGTTCCGGAAACTGCACTCTTATTGAGAGCGCAAACTCAAGGATACTGGTTGATGCGGGAATCAGTTTGCGGAAGCTTCGCCGCACTCTTGACTCCATAGATGTAAAGATTGAAGAGATTGACGCTGTCGTTACCACTCATGAGCACTCCGACCATGCAAAGGCGGTAACCGATATCAGTGTTCCGGTCTATGTTTCATCCAAGACCGCAGGCTTCTGGGAGGGAAAGGTTGACAGGCTTCTGCAGTTTCGCACCGGCTCATCCTTCCCTCTCGGCGATATGCTCATAACTCCCTTCCCCGTTCCCCACGACGCCATTGACCCGGTGGGGTTTGTTGTGGAGAGCAGTGGCGCGAAGGTCGGGGTCGTAACCGACATCGGCTGTGTGACCGGGCTTGTCTCCGAGCGCCTTAAGGGAGCCGACATGCTGATAGTGGAGTCCAATCACGATGAAGAACTCCTGATTGCCGGGAGCTATCCTTGGGAGCTGAAGCAGAGAGTCGGAGGACGGCTTGGCCATCTGTCCAACCGACAGTGTTCGCAACTTCTGGAAACCGTTGCGCACGATAAGCTGATATTTGTTGTGCTTGCTCATCTGAGCGGACCGAACAACGAACCGGAGCTTGCTCTTGAGGATGCGGTGGGCGCGATGGAGAGAACCGGGTTCGGGAGAGTTTCGGTCAGCGTTGCCCCGAGACACTGTGCCGGGGAGGTTTTTGCTTTTTGATACCGAGATACAGCCGAAAGGAAATGTCGGATATATGGAGCGATGAATCCAGATATTCAAAGTGGCTTGAGGTTGAGCTTGCGGTTTGTTCCGCCTGGGCCGGGATTGGCAGGATTTCTCCCGAAGCCCTTTCTGATATTCGCAGCAGGGCAGGTTTTGATGCCGCAAGGATAACGGAGCTGGAGAAGGATCTTAAGCACGACGTTCTCGCTTTTCTCACTTGTGTTTCCGAAAAGGTCGGGGAGAACGCAAGGCACATACATCTCGGCATAACCTCATCCGATGTGCTGGATACGGCTTTCGCTCTTCAGCTTCGTAGCGCCGCAGACCTGATATTAAAAGGTATGGACGATGTCATGGCTGTTCTGAAGGCAATGGCTTTTGAGCACAAAGAGACACCGATGATAGGCAGGTCTCACGGCATACATGCCGAGCCGAAAACCCTCGGCCTTGTTTTCGCTCTCTGGTATGACGAGCTGAGCAGAAACGTCGGGCGTATGAACAGGGCAAAGGAGGCTGTGAGTGTGGGAATGATGTCCGGGCCCGTTGGCACATACTCAAGCGTGCCTCCTAAGGTTGAGGAAGCGGCATGCCGTGAGCTCGGCCTTCGTCCTGCGGCCATCTCCACTCAGGTGATTCACCGCGACATACACGCGGAGTATTTTCTCTGTCTTTCTCTCATTGCTGCCGCAGTTGAGAGGATGGCTCTTGAGATAAGGCATTTTCAGAGAACCGAAGTGCTTGAGATGGAGGAGCCTTTCAGCGAAGGTCAGAAAGGCTCCTCCGCAATGCCGCACAAAAAAAATCCGGTATTGTCGGAAAACCTCTGCGGTCTTGCCAGAGTTGTCAGATCTCACTCTGCGGCCGCCCTTGAAAACATAGCTCTCTGGCACGAAAGGGATATAAGTCATTCCTCGGTGGAGAGAGTTATAGCTCCGGACGGCACCATACTGATAGACTTCATGCTTTTCCGCCTCAAGGGTCTTCTCAAGGGTCTTGTTATCAACAAGGAGCGGCTTGAGAGCAACATTGGAACCACCAAGGGGCTTATTTTTTCACAGAAGGTTTTGCTTGCGGTTGTTGAAAAGGGCGTATCGCGAGAGGAGGCGTATCGGATTGTGCAGAGGGTTGCGATGAAGTGCTGGAAAGACAAGAGTGAATTCCGCACCGCCCTTAAGGAGGATTCGCAGTTGTGTGCCATCCTCTCCGATTCGGAGGTTGACAGGGTCTTTGATATATCGGACAGTTTCAAAAATGTTGAGACAATACTTGAAAGAGTTTTTAACTGAATTCCGGAGCCGGTTTGTTGCGAGACTGTGCCTTGCGGTTGTTTTTCCGCTTCTTGTTATTTCCTGCGTTTCACACGACTCCTCTCCTCGTTCGGAAGCCCGGAAGGCCGCAGACTACTTTTCCCGCACTTTCTCCTCCTTTATACCCGACGGGTACAAGGTTGCTTCCGACGAGGAAAGTTTGAGAGAGACGGACACGGGCTATGCGGGAAATCTGGTTTTTCAGCCTTCCCGTGAGGGCCTGAAGCAGATTCCCGATATTCCTTTTCTTCTGAGCGATGACGGCAGGTGGCTTGTTCTCGGAGCCGAACAGAGTTTTGTTTGGGACAGTTTTGAAGATTCGTTACTTCCGGGTTTCAAGTCGGTTCCCGAAAAGCTCCGATCTTTTCCGCTGTTTCTGGTTTCGGATGACGGGGCGATAATCGCCGCCGAGAGGATTCTGGACACATCGGTTGACTATAACGAGTTGAACAGAGCAAAAATATCACTCAAAGACGCGCCTGTGAGAGGAGACAAGAATGCCCCGGTTACCGTTGTGGAATACTCCGATTTTCAATGCTCTTACTGCCGCCGGGCAACGTCGCTGACCAAAGGCCTGCTTGATGAATACAAAGGCAAGGTAAGGCTTGTCTATAAGCAGTTGCCCCTGTCTTTTCACAAATGGGCTTATCCCGCTTCCGAAGCCTCGCTTTGCGCATACAAGCATCAGGGCAACGAAGCGTTCTGGGCTTTCCATGATGCTGTTTTTGAGACCCAGCAGACCATAACGGAAGAAAACCACAGAGAGCGTTTTTCCGAGATTGCGGTCTCCGCGGGTCTGGATGCGGACGGGATAAACGCCTGCATGGACTCCGGTGAGATGAAGGAGCTTGTTGAGAGGGATATCCGTGAGGCAAAGTCTCTGAATGTGGGCGGAACACCGACGTTCTTTGTTGACGGAATGAGAGTTCCCAACGACCCCGAAATTCTTAGGAAAGCCGTGAGGATGAGAATTTCCTCATTGGAAAACGGCGACACCGGTTAATCTTAATCGGCCGATAAAATATGAGTTTTATCAGGCAGGCAGATGAGGCCATAAAAAGGAACCTTGCGGGGCTTCGGAGGTGGGAAGCCTCACATCTTGAGAAAATAGTTGTTCCCTTTTACTGCTCGGTGGACCTCAGGGTCTCCGGTGACAGAGTGGCAGCGGTTGACACCAACATATTTCCCTCCGGGTTTAACAATCTTTCCGCGCCGTTTCGCTCACGTGCGGGCGTTCTTGCAAGGGAGGCCGCCTTGCGCAGTAACCCGGGCTTGCGAAAGATTCTTGTAGTTCCCGAACTTCACACCCGCAACACCCGTTACTGGGAGAATATCAAAGCGCTTGAGGCAGTGCTTTCCGAAGGCGGTTTTCAGGTTGAAATCGCGTTTATTAACGAGACTGTTGAGCGCAAGAGCGTGTTTGTCGAGGCTGCGAGCGGAGAGCGCATTGAGATTGCAAAGGCCGAAAGGAAGGGAGGAGAAATTTGCGCCGGGGATTTTACCCCTGATCTTCTGCTTCTGAACAACGATTTTTCCGATGACTGCCCGTCAATACTGCGCGACATTGTGCAGCCGGTTCTTCCGCCCGTGGAGATTGGCTGGCACTCCCGAAGAAAGGATGTTCATTTTGAGTTTTACAACTCCCTTGCCGCCGAGGCGGCAGAGGTTGCGGGCATTGACTGCCGGACGATTCGGATTGAAACTCGCCTTTGCGAGGACGTGGACTTTGATGACTCCGACAGCAGAGAAAGAGTGGCCGCGGAGGCGGATGATATGATTGCCGGCCTTGCGGAGCGGAGTTCCCGCGGCTGTGCGGGCGGTGATGCTCCCTTCCTTTTTGTCAAAAGCAACAACGGCACTTACGGGATGGCAGTTATGCCGGTTTTCCGCGGCGATGAGATAAGGAAGATGAATGTGTCGGCCAGAAAGAAGATGCGTGTGACCAAATCAGGCAATCCGGTGCGCCAAATCGTTCTTCAGGAAGGCATAGAGACTTCTCTGCGCACCGAGACCGGGGGGCTGTCCGCCGAGCCTGTTCTCTATATGATTGAGGCGGAGGTTGCGGGCGCTTTTTACAGAGTGAACACGGAAAAGAGCGAGCGGGAGAATCTAAATTCAAAAGGTATGCAGTTCCGGTTCTTTCCCGATGCCATTCCCGAATTTGAGGAGATACCGGTAGTCTTTTCCCTCTGCGCAAAGATAGCTGCCATTGCGGCTGGATATGAGATTGAGAAGGTGATGATGGAAGGGGGATGTGGGTAGTTTGTAGATATTGTACGGAGCGACTTGGTTACTTATAGGTGGATTATATGGGAAAGAAATTAAACCATTGGATGAAAACCAGTATTGAATATGCCAACCAGTGCAGTTATCTGGATGATTTGTTCAAAATATATCCGACCATCCCCGAAGGTATTCGTGATATTGATAATTAGTTGTGGAGTAATGTAGAAAAGGCGTTTAAGAAACAGGATAATGTGTCTCTTCTCAAGAATCTTTTGAAACTTGAATTGTTTCCAATTAAGGATTCATATGTTGCTTATCTCAAACGTGATAAGGGAGCATTGGAACGTAATCCCGCCACTGTTGACAGGCTTTCCGGTCGTTTATATGAAATGGGGATTAGTGAGATATTCAAGCGTTCATCCGAACCCAAAGAGACAAATCGTCAAATGGGACCTCATTTCAGGCGCTGGATAAAAAAGAAATCCCTTGGTTTAACACCTGTCAAGTTAGACAAGTTTCTAAGTGAGAAGGGAAATGCTGTCTTGGACGCAGGTGATGAGGAAATGATGGATTTTGCCTGCAGACACTTAAACTACAAACGCAACAAAGGCCTTGATTTTGTCGGTCGTTTTAATGGCAAGTATATTATCGGCGAAGCGAAGTTTTTAACAGACTTTGGGGGACATCAGGCTGCCCAGTTCAATGATGCCATAGAGACATTGAAAGTGCGGGGAGTAAAGGCAATTACTGTTGCGATCCTTGATGGTGTTCTCTATATTGAAAATAAAAGCAAGATGCATAAGACTATCACTACACAGTTGAAAAATAGGAATATTATGAGTGCTCTGATGTTACGGGAATTTCTTTATCAAATATAAAAGTGATTATGTTTATCTGCTACGAAAAAAAGAAAGCTGAAAAAGACATTATGGAGAAAACCTCCAAGGCAAGCCTTAAAGTCAAATCTGGCAAAGGATTAAAAAATAAACTCATTTTTGCCGAAAACCTTCTTGTTTTGAAGGCTTTGCTTGATGACTATGCTGGCAAGGTTGATTTGGTCTACATTGACCCGCCGTTTTCTACTAACGGGTGTTTCAAAATTAGCGAAGACCGGGCAAATACCGTCAGCAGTAGAAGAGGTGATTCAATTGCATATAGAGACACTGTTGTTGGCGAAGATTTCTTGGAATTCCTGCGTGAGAGATTGATTTTTTTACGCGAACTTCTGTCTGATGACGGGTCAATATATCTCCATATTGATTACAAAATAGGACATTATGTAAAACTGATAATGGATGAAGTTTTTGGTAGAAAAATGTTCAGGAATGATATTGCCAGAATCAAGTGTAATCCCAAAAATTTCAATCGCAGAGCGTATGGAAATGTTAAAGATTTAATACTTTTCTATTCAAAGTCTTCCAAACCAAAGTGGAATTCTCCCTGCATTCCTTTCTCAAAAGAGGATGAAGAGCGTTTATTCAAAAAAATTGACAAGGATGGAAGGTGTTACACAACTATTCCACTTCATGCTCCGGGTGAAACTTCAAACGGGGATACAAGCAAAGAGTGGAGGGGAATGAGGCCTCCGAAAGGTCGTCATTGGCGCACCTCACCGACTCTTTTGGAAGAATGGGATAAACAGGATCTGATTGAGTGGTCAGCAAACGGAGTTCCAAGAAAGAAAATATTTTCTGATGAAAAACTTGGAAAGAAGATGCAGGACATTTGGGAATTCAAAGACCCACAGTATCCAAGTTATCCAACAGAAAAAAATTTGAGCTTGTTAAAGTTTATTGTTGAAGCGTCTTCAAGCAGGGGAGATTTGGTATTGGATTGCTTTGCAGGCTCGGGAACAACACTTGTTGCTGCGCAATTGCTTAACCGTAACTGGATTGGTATTGATAACTCCAAGTCTGCAATAGAAGTTGTGCGAAAGAGAATGAAAGATTTATCTGTTGATCTTTTTTCAAAGACTGAATATGAGTTTTCAAGTGAGTTGTAATGACTTATTTGGATTTTTGAAATAAACCTCAATGCGGAATCAGATTATTTTATAGCCTTCATTTACAATTCCATTATAGGTAATTCCCTTTCTTTTTCCCTCTGAATAATTCATTTTTTCTTCATAGCCTGATTCAAATCTTTGCAGATAGCTAGTAGTGTTTTGTTTTATTGAATCGATGTTTTGGAAGACTTCCTCATATCTTTTGCTTGCCTTCTTATCATTCTGAATTACATGACCAATTGTGCTTAAATGACTGTCTCTTAGAGAAGACAGAAGGAGGTACAGGATATGGTTATCGTTTTGTGGTAGTGAGTATCCAAGAAAACGAATATGATTTGCCTTGCTTAAAATCTTACTTGCCATTCTCCATTGCTTTTTTATTTTTTCATTTTCTTCATGTTTTTTCCATGTCGGAGGTATTATTGTCTCTTTTTCATCAATACTACCGTGAAGTTTTACTAAATAAGGAAAATCTTCTTCGTTAAGACCGTCGTCTTCAGTCCTTTTGAACTTTAGCAGAGAGTCTTTACAATTTATTTTTGTTTTTTTAATGGAAGAGTGTGCACAGTTGTTTAGATTATCGCAAATATTTTCCAGAACCGTGTCGTAATTCAGAGATATAATGTCATAGCGGAGAGAAGCATTTCTCTTCTTTCCCCATATCATTTCTTCCCAATTTCTCTCTTCGTCATACTTAGCGGTAATTTGAATGCCTTGTATGTGTGCAACAAAATGAAAATATCCAGTAGAAATGTCCCATCCTTGCTCTCTCCAGTCATGTGGTGGTTCGGGTGTTATTTTTTTTGCGACTTTACTCCAAAAGCCTTTGACAGGTTCAAAACTTGGTGTAGTTCCACTAATTACTTCCTCTATGGCATCTACAATTTTCTCTCTAAACTCTTCTTTTTCGTTTTCGTCAAGAAAATATCTCATGTCAATTATTGATAATAGTTCTTCTATATTAAACAAATCGGTCTTGTAGTAGTTTTTTATTATGGACAGTTTTTTGACCGCTTTGTTCAGTGTTTGGTAGGCTTGATATTTATCAGGCTCTTTTAGATACAACTCTTTTGCTTTCTCAAAAAAATTGGAAATCAGCGGCAATCCTAATGGAGCCGAAAAGCCTGCTCCCAGAATGTAGACAACTCTCTGCATTGTTTTATTTCTCCTCTTTGCTTAAAAACTTAATTGTTTTCATCCTTCCGACATCGCATTGTTATAAGCCTCAATCACATCCCTTCTTGAGAGAACTCCGACAATTTTTCTTGAGTTTCTTGATTCCACCACCGGAAGAATTTCCGCGGGTTTTTCGCCAAGAAGTTTTACAACTTCATAAAGATTGTCTTCCGGGCAGACCGTTTTTACATTCAAGGTGGCGAGCTCTTTGACAATTATCAAGTCTTTCAAATCTTCGGCAAAAATCCACTGCCGGAAGTCCTGTATGGACACTATGCCGGACAGAAGGCCGTCTGAGTCCACAACGGGAAAGGTTGTGAATCTGCTGCTCGGAATGTGCTCCACGAGCTCCCTCAGCCTGGAGTTTCCACTGACTGTTTCGGTGTTTGCTCTCATCACATCTCTTACGCGCAGAGAGTGCAGGCTTTCACTCTCTATGCCGCCGATTTCAATTCCTTCCTTTTTCAGCGAAAGCGCCTCAAGCGACCCGCGCATCAGAGCCCGCGCAAGAGCCCAGCTCACCACAGTGCATAACATAACCGGGACAATCATCTGATAACTCTGGGTCAGCTCTATTATCAGAAAGACGGATGTGAACGGCGCGTGTGTTATGGCTGCTAAAAAGGCTCCCATCCCGATTGTTGAACACGCAACTCCTATGTTGTCCGGAGCGGAGAGAAAGTTTGAGGAGACCTTTGCGAAAGCTCCGCCCGCCGCCGCACCCATAAACAGCGACGGAGCAAACAACCCTCCGGGCCATCCCGAACCGACTGTAACAGATGTGGCAAGAGGTTTGAGCAGAAGAATTGCTCCGAGCCCCCAGAGCGTTACATCGCCTACGAGAACCTTCCGCACATACTCATAGCCGTTTCCAAGAATGTCCGGAGAGAACAGCGCAATGGCTCCCAGCCCGAGCGCGCCGGCAAAAAGCCGGACCGCGGGTTTTTTCAGTCTGGCAAAAAGGTCCTCCGTCAGGGAGAACATCCTTACGAAACCCACCGCAAGAAGCCCGGTACAGAGCCCCAGAGGCAGGTAGAAAAGCGCCAGGTCGTAGGCGTTGAAACCTTCGGTTGCGAACTGCGGTATTTCAAAAAGCGGTCTGTTTCCCCTGATGAGATATGAGGTTGCCGTTGCTGCGGCCGACGATATAAATATCGGGATGAAGGTTGCCGACCTGAGGTTTCTCAAAAGAACGATCTCTTCGGCAAACATAACTCCCGTAATCGGCGCGTTGAAGGTTGCCGCAATTGCTCCCGCGGTTCCGCACGCTATAAAAGTTCTTATTTTTGACTTGGAAAGTCTCAGGCGGCTTCCCGTCATACTTCCAATCGCCCCTCCCATCTGGGCTATCGGCCCTTCCTGCCCAGCCGAGCCTCCGAAACCGAGTGTTACGACTGATGCGACGCAACGGTAAGCCATCTCGCCGAAGCCGATGATTCCGCTTCTGAGATTTACTCTTTCAATGAATTTCGGAAACCCGAAGCCAAGCAGGTCGGCGGGAGCTTTCGGAAGCCTTGAAATTGCCGCAAGCAGAGCCGCCCCGCCGAGAATCGGCAGAAAAACAAAAAGTTTTGCGTCTTTGAAGGGTTGAACGGCAAGAGAGTGGATGGTTTCATATGAAGCCACAAAGACATAGTTTGCAACACCAGCGACTAAACCTATTAACAGGGCTCCCCCAAGCAGCAGAGTCTGTTCGCCGGAGAGGAAGTTTGCTTTCTTAATTTTCATCGGCGCCCGGCTCTGAGGATTGACAGGGGAAAGGAATGATATGTAGAGTGTGTCCCGAAGTTGCCGGTTTCAGGTCTGCAAGTGGCTTCATGACTCAAGAGATTCAACACAGCGCGGAGCATATCTCCGCTGGCGGTTTTCTGCTGATTTTATCCCTTGCTCTGCTTGCCGCCAAGTTCTTCGGGGAGATATCCGAGCGCTTCAGGCAGTCGTCGGTTCTCGGTGAGCTTGTGGCGGGAGTGGTTCTGGGAGGCAGTGTGCTTGCGCTGGTGCCGTCACTGCCGTCCGATAGCGGATACCACACCTTTCACCTTGTCGCCGAGCTTGCGGTTGTCATTCTTCTGTTTGAAATAGGGCTTGAGACCGAGCTCGGAGAGATGCTGAAAGTCGGCCCCGCATCCTCGCTGGTTGCCCTTGCGGGGGTTGCGGTCCCGTTTCTTCTGGGATTCTTTTTTGTTCAGGCTCTTGCCGCCTACGACCTGATGGACATGGAACCGTCCGATGTTTTTCTTATCGCGCTGACAACCGGAGCAACGCTTACCGCAACGAGCGTGGGAATAACGGCAAGGGTGATATCCGACCTGAATCAGCTCGGTTCCCCCGAATCAAAGATAATCCTTGGCGCGGCGGTCATAGACGATGTTATCGGGCTTGTGATTTTGAGTGTGGTGAGCGGGTTGATTCAGGCTGGAGGCGCGGCCGATGTTTCTTTCTTCCAAGTGGCTGCTGTTACCGGGAAGGCTTTCGGGTTTCTGGCGGCGGCCATTGTTCTAGGCAACCTTCTGCTGGTCAGGCTGTTCGCATTTGCGGGTCGCCTCAAATCAAGGGGCGCCGTTCTTGTTCTGGCGCTCGTTGTTGCGTTTCTGTATGCGTATCTGGGCGAGCATCTTGCCGAAGTGGCTCCGATAGTCGGCGCTTTTGCCGCCGGTCTTGTGATGAGAAAGACCCCGCAGTTTGAAGCGATTGAAAGCGGTGTCAGGTCTGTTTCGGATTTTCTTGTTCCGCTGTTCTTTGTTGCGATAGGGGCGCAGTTTGACACCGGTGTTCTCAATCCTTTTTCGGACGGCAACGCCGGGGTGCTTGCGATTGCGTTTGCGCTCTTCATTGTTGCGGTTGCGGGAAAATATGTGAGCGCCTTTGCGGCTTTTGGCGCCAATATCAGAAAAAACATAATCGGCATAGGGATGATACCCCGGGGCGAGGTGGGTTTGATTTTCGCTCAAGTCGGCTACAATAACGGCAATGGGGTTTTTGATTCCAGGTTTTTTTCGGCCATTGTGTTGGTGGTTATGCTAACAACTTTTATAGTTCCCCCGTTGCTTCAAAGAAATTTCAGTGGAGTTGTCGGAAATAAGGGACGGTAATTCCCGAGAGTCCAAATCTGATTAAAATGAAAAAAGCGCTGATAATATCTTCGTTTGCGGGGCTTTGCGTTTTTCTCTGCGGCTCCGGACCGGCTTTTGCCGCCGGGGATTTGATAAGTGTTGACAGGACGATTTTCGTTCAGGCTGTTGTTTTTCTCCTTTCGCTTTATGCGCTGAACAGTCTTTTCTTCAAGCCTGTGATTGCCCTTGCCGAGAGAAGGAAAGAGGCGACCTCCGGTTCCTCCTCACAGGCGGACGAGATCAACGAAAGGGCCGACAGGATGATTGAGGAATACAACGATTCTGTGAAACGGGCAAGGGAAGAGACTCTTGCGCAAAGAGACCTTGTAAGAAAGTCTGCGATTTCCGAGGCCGAGGGGATAGTTTCCTCTGCGCGAGAAGAGGCGGGGGCTGTCTTTGAAGAAAAACTTCGGGAAATAAACTCCGGTGTTGAGGCCGCCAGAGCCGGTATGAGTTCGGCGATAGACGAGCTTGCAAGGGAAATAACCGCCGCGGTCAGGGTTGGCTCCGAATGATGGCTGCTATCAACCTTCTCTCTATCAATCTTCTCTCTGCGGCCGGCGGTGACGGGCCTGAGTTTGACTGGCCTTATGTCGGGAAACACTTGCTTAACCTTGCGATTCTGATAGCGGTTCTGTTTTATCTTCTGAAGAAACCGCTTTCTCTTTTTCTGCATTCGCGAAGAAAAGAGATGTCAGACAGGGTTCTGGAATCGTCAAGGAAGCTTGAGGAAGCAAAGAGGAGACTTGAAGAGTGCGCCGCCAGGCTTAAAGGTTTGAAAGCCGAGAACGACGCGTTTGCGGCTTCCATTGCGGCCCAATCCGAGACGGACAGAAAAACGATAATTGCAAAGGCGCGTCGTGACCGGGAAGAAATACTGGATAAAGCCCGCGAGGCCGTGGAACTTGAGGCTGAAAGGGCGGGAAAGGCGATAAGGGAAGAGATAGTTTTCTCCGCGGTCGGGATTGCGGAACAGAACCTGAAGAGCGGGCGGAGTTCTCTGGGCGTTTCAGCCGACATACGGAGATTTATTGAGTCGCTTGAGGAGGGGAAATGGCTTCGGTTACAAAAGTAAGGGACATTACCGATGCGCTTGCGGCCTCCTGCAAATCCGGGCAGGCATCGCTTTTTTCCTGTGTTTCCGGTCTTGAAAACTTCTTTGATGAGGTTGGGCGCAACAGCCTGCTGAGAAAGGCTCTTGAAAGTCCGGTGGTCGGAGATGAGGAGAAGGTTGCCGTTATCAGGGAGATTTGCGAAGTCCGGGGTTTCCCCTCCCTTCTGTCAAACTTTCTTGCGTCGGCGGTGGACTATGGAAGGATAAAATCCCTTTTCTCCAAACGCGCGCTTGTTCTCGCAAGGCTCAGAACTCTCGGTGGCATAGTCAAAGCCACCGTAACGGTTCCGGGGCCGCTTGATGAGAACGAAGCCCGGACTGTAACGGAACTGCTTTCGCGCATTGCGTCGGCCGACAGCGTGGATATTCAATTCAGAGAAGACCCTGAAATACTGGGGGGGATAGTGGCCCGGGTTGGAAACAACCTTTATGATGACAGCACAAGAACCCATCTTGACAGGATAAGCGCGGTTCTTTCAGGATAGGATTCCGGAAAAATCAAGAACCGTTCGGGAGAAAAGGATGAATCAACAGATAAAAGCCGATGATATAAGCGAAATTCTCAGGAAGAGAATAAGCGATTATGAAAGTAAGTTTGAGACCTCCGAGATAGGAACTGTTATCTCGGTCGGTGACGGTATTGCAAGAGTTTACGGACTTGACAACGCCATGGCGGGAGAGCTTGTGGAGTTTCCCTCGGGGGTATCGGGTCTTGTTCTGAATCTTGAGGAAGATAATGTCGGCGTTGCCATTTTCGGCGAGGAAACCTCGATAAATCAGGGTGATGTGGTGAAGCGCACCGAAAAGATCGCCCGGATACCCGTCGGAGAGGGGATGCTCGGGAGGGTGGTTGACTCTCTCGGTATGCCGCTGGACGGAAAGGGAGGGATTAAATCGTCCGAAACGAGAAATCTTGAGATAAAGGCTCCCGGAGTTGTTTACAGGCAATCGGTGAAAGAGCCCTTGCAGACCGGAATCAAATCTGTTGATTCAATGATACCGATAGGAAGAGGCCAGAGGGAGCTTATACTTGGTGACAGACAGACCGGCAAGACGGCAATTGCAATTGATACCATAATCAACCAGAAAGGCGGGGATGTTTTCTGCATATACGTGGCGATAGGGCAGAAGAAGTCCAAGGTTGCCCAGGTTGTGGACAAGCTCAGAGAACACGGCGCGATGGAATACACAACCGTTGTCGCCGCTTCGGCAAGCGAGCAGGCTCCCTTTCAGTTTATAGCCCCCTATGCCGGCTGTGCTCTGGGGGAGTGCTACAGGGACAGCGGCAGGCATGCCCTTGTTATCTACGACGATCTTACAAAGCATGCCTGGTCATACAGGCAGCTCTCCCTTCTGCTGAAACGCCCTCCGGGACGCGAGGCGTATCCGGGAGATGTTTTCTATCTTCATTCCCGCCTTCTTGAGCGCGCGGCGAAGATGAGAGACGCCGACGGCGGCGGTTCGCTGACCGCCCTTCCAATTATTGAGACTCAGGCCGGCGATGTTTCCGCGTATATACCAACCAACGTAATTTCAATAACAGACGGTCAGATCTATCTGGAAAGCGGACTTTTCTACTCCGGTGTGAGACCCGCAATCAATGTCGGTCTCTCGGTTTCGCGGGTCGGGGGGTCGGCTCAGATCAAGGCGATGAAGAAGGTCGCGGGAACTTTGCGGCTTGAGCTCGCCCAGTATCGCGAGGTTGAGGCCTTCTCCCAGTTTGCGTCCGACCTTGACAAGGTTACCCAGGACCAGATTTCCCGCGGTGTAAGACTTGTGGAGATATTGAAGCAGAACCAGCTTGTGCCTCTGCCCGTTGAAAAACAGGTGCTTTCCATCTTTGCCGTAACCAGAGGATACCTTGATGACTATCCGGTGTCTTCGGCGCTTTCCTATGAGGCGGAGCTGTTCAGCTTCTTTGAATCAAAGCACAAGGGCTGCCTTGATGAAATCAGGGACAAGAAGGAGATATCGGAAGACCTTGAGCCCCGGCTCGTATCAGCACTTGATGAGTTGAAGGCCCAGCTCGGAGACTTGTCCTCAGCGCAGAACTGACAAAAAACTCTTTTTCCGGAGCGGAAACTTTACAATGCCAAGTCTTAAACAGATAAACACGAGGATAAGCAGCATCAGCGGAACAAGGCGCATAATGAGCGCCATGAAGCTGATTGCCGCGGTGAAACTTCAGAGGTCTCAGCAGCTTATGCAGTCTCACCGAGTCTATTCCGACTCATACAAAAGGCTTACTGCTCGGGTGGCGGGCTTGTGCGAGGCCGGTCTTCATCCCCTGCTTTCCCGCCCCGAAGGAACGAAGAGCTCTCACATCGTTTTTATAACCTCTGACAAAGGGCTTTGCGGCAACTTCAACAGTGTTCTTGTCAAGGCGTTTGAATCCGCGCTTTCTCCCGACGCTCCGCAAGCGGAGGCTCTGAAGGTCACATTCATAGGAGCCAAGGGGAGAGACCACTTTTCATCCCGGGATTTTTCTCGGGGAAGCTACTATACGGGTGTTGATGAGAACAACTATTCGGAGGTCGCCGCGGAGCTGACCGAACTGCTGTCAAAGGAGTTTTCAGAAGGACGGACTGATGAGGTCAGGCTCGTACACAGCCGCTTTGTCTCGGCCCTCTCGCGCGAGACGGAGTTTAAGACCGTTCTGCCGGTTGACCTTCCGTCCGGAGAGGAAGAGCCTCCGGGTGATATGCTGTTTGAGCCTTCGGCCGAAGGCATTCTTGACTCTCTGATGCCGGGTTTTGTCAGGGTTTGCATTGAGAACGCAATTCTGGAATCTCTGACCAGCGAACATGCGGCGCGGATGACCGCAATGGAGAACGCAACAAACAACGCGGACGATTTGATAAAAAACCTGACCTTGCTGTTTAACAAGACAAGGCAGTCAATAATAACAACGGAGCTGATGGATATCGTAAACGGAACGGAGGCTCTGAGTGGAGGGGACGACTGATGAACTCTGATTCAAAGGTTACGGGCACTGTGGTTCAAGTGATGGGGCCGGTGGTGGATATTGAGTTTGAGGGCGGGAAACTGCCCTCTGTTTACGGAGCGTTGAAGGTTACAAACCCTTCAATCGGTTCCGGAGAGTGGAATCTGGTGCTGGAGGTTGTCCAGCAGACCGGCGGAAACCGGGTGCGTTGTGTTGCCATGGATTCCACGGAGGGGCTTAAGAGGGGCCAGCCGGCTCTTGACACCGGAGAGGCGATAACCGTTCCGGTCGGAAAGGAAGCTCTCGGGAGGCTTATGAACGTTGTCGGAGAGCCGATAGATGAAGCCGGTCCGATTGGAACAGCAGAGCGGTGGCCGATTCACCGTCCGGCGCCGGGTTTTATTGACCAGAATACCAAGCTTGAAATCTTTGAGACCGGAATCAAGGTTATAGACCTGCTTGCTCCGTTTCTCAAAGGCGGAAAGATAGGTCTGTTCGGCGGCGCCGGAGTCGGAAAAACCGTTCTCCTTATGGAGTTGATAAACAATGTTGCCAAGGAATACGGAGGCGTTTCCGTCTTCGGCGGCGTCGGGGAAAGAACCCGGGAGGGTAACGATCTGTGGATGGAGATGAAAGAGTCCGGGGTTCTGGGCAACACCGGGCTGGTGTTCGGCCAGATGAACGAGCCGCCCGGAGCCCGCGCCCGGGTGGCTCTGACTGCTCTCACTCTTGCGGAGTACTTCAGAGACTCGGAAAATCAGGACGTTCTGCTTTTCATAGACAACATATTCCGTTTTACTCAGGCGGGCTCAGAGGTTTCAGCGCTTCTCGGCCGCACTCCGTCCGCGGTGGGCTATCAGCCGACCCTTTCCACCGACCTCGGCGAGCTTCAGGAGAGGATTACTTCAACGGTCAATGGTTCCATTACCTCGGTTCAGGCCATATATGTTCCGGCCGATGACCTTACCGACCCGGCTCCCGCAACGACTTTCGCGCATCTGGACGGGACGATAGTTCTTTCCCGTCAGTTGACAGAGCTCGGCATATATCCGGCCGTTGACCCGCTTGATTCCACTTCTCTCATACTTGAGCCGGGAGTTGTCGGAGACAGTCATTATAAAATTGCGAGACGGGTGCAGGAAGTCCTGCAGCGCTACAAGCAGCTTCAGGAAATCATAGCGATTTTGGGCATGGATGAGCTTTCCGAAGAGGACAAGCTTACAGTTTCCAGAGCCAGAAAACTTCAGAGGTTTCTGTCTCAGCCTTTCTTTGTTGCCGAACAGTTCACCGGTACTCCCGGCAAGTATGTTCCGGTCAAGGATACGGTTGAGGGATTTGATGAAATTCTTTCCGGCAGAATGGACGATGTTCCCGAACAGGCGTTCTATATGGTCGGCGGTATTTCGGAGGTTCGTGAAAAAGCCGCAAAAATTGCGGCCTGAGACGGACTGCGGAAGGAGAGGGTCTGTTGTCAGAAAGCTTTACTCTGAGAGTGATAACCCCTGCCGGTATTGCTCTTGAGGAAGAAGTCAGCGAGGTTGTTATCGGCGGGGATATGGGTGAGTTCGGGGTTCTGGCCGGGCATGTTCCCATGGTTTCGGGAGTTGTTCCGGGTGAGCTCAGGTATATGGGGCCGAAGGGTGAAAAAACAATCGTTGTCAGCCGCGGTATGGCAGAGGTTCTCGGCGGCGCTCTGACGGTTCTCGCCGATTCAGTGGAAGACCCCTCCGGCGCCGGATAAAACGCTCGGGGCTTTCGTAAACTCCACACGAAAAACCTTGGGCGGAGTTTTATTTTTTTAAGAGGATGGGTTTTAAAAATTTCCTATCCGCATTTTGAATAGCCGCAGGATCTGCATGTTACGCACCCGGACTCAAATGCAAGAGCGCTTGCTCCGCAGTCCGGGCAGTTCTCCAGATTGATATCACCCGGCGCTTTGCTTTCCCCGGGGGTCGGGCTTGCGTTGCTCTCTTCAATAAAATGCCTTTTCAGCACGGCTGCCACGGCGTCGGGGATGGACATCACAAGCTTGCCTTCGGAAAAAACCGGCGATGCTCCGCCGATTCCCTCAAGCTGTCCCACTATTTCCTTTACACCTATTCCCGCCCTCAAACCGAGAGATGCGAGTCTGCCGATTGCTTCGGCGTCAGCCATTGTTGTGTATCCCGATTTGCCTATCTGGACAAAAACCTCAAACGGTCTTCCTTCAAAAGTGTTGATGGTCACATAGAGGTTTCCGTGTCCGGTTTTTATCACTTCGGTGAAGCCCTCCAGTATATGGGGCCTGTCTTTCTTTGTGCCGGGTTTTTTTGGGGGACGGGGAGACGAGGTGAGGTTGGGGTGAGTGGCTTGTAAAATCTCCCCGTCCCTTGAATTATCCGGTTTGTTTTTTTCTTCTTCCTGTTTTTCAGTTATTAAAATTCCTTCCCGGGAACCTTCCCTGTAGACGGTGATTCCCTTGCAACCGTTCTTCCATGACTGGAAGTAGATATTTTCAACTTCCTCAAAGGATATGTTATTCGGAAGGTTCACGGTGCTGGATATGCAGGAGTCTATGTGTTTCTGTATGGTTGCCTGCATCCGGACTCTGAACTCCGGTTTTATCTCGTGCGAAGTGATAAATGTGTCGGGCAGGTTCTCTTCCCTGTCAACATCGGTTTTTTCCATATAGGAGCCCACCAAAGGGTGATAGACCTTGAACTGCTCTTTTGACAGAGATTCCGACCTTCTGAAGTAAGAGAGAGCAAAGACAGGCTCTATGCCGCTTGATGTGCCCGCGAGAACCGAGCCGCTGCCAACCGGGGGAACCGTAAGGATGCATGCGTTTCTGAGGCCGTTTTTTCTGGCCGCGCTCCGGACTTCTTCGTCCAGAGAGTCAAAAAAAGGGCTCTTGAAGTGCTTGCGCGCCTCGTATGCGGGGAACACGCCTTTTTCCTCAGCAAGTTTGGAGCTTGATGAATAAACGGTGTTTTTTATGTGCCCGAAAAGCCGGTCGGCAAACTCAACGGCATCATCGGAGTCGTATTTCTTTCCGAGCTTTATCAGCATGTCCCCAAATCCCGTGAACCCCACCCCTATTCTTCTGGAGCGTTTTGACGCCTCGGTCTGAAAATTCAGCGGATGCTTCTCCGTGTTGTAGTCAAGGATGTTGTCCAGAAACCGCACCGAATATGACAGAGACATGTCAAGTTTCTCCCAGTCAACACACGCGTCTGAAGAGAACTCGTCCTTTACGAACATACCGAGGTTGATGTTTCCAAGGCAGCAGTTTCCGTAGTTCTCAAGCGCCTGCTCGCTGCAGGGATTGACACCGTTGACTTCCATACCGTTGTATTCGGTGGGGGAGTAGCGTTTTACCGCGTCCCAGAATATGAGACCGGGTTCCGCTGACATCCATGCGGATTTTACAAGTTTCTCCCAAATGCTTCTCGCCCGGACGGTTTTTCTCATCTTCACCTTGTCGTTTTCATACTCAAGGTCAAAGTCCCCGTCTTCCTCCACGGCTTTCATAAACTTGTCGGAAACCTTGACCGATATGTTTGCGAACTTGACCTTTGACCTTTCGGGGTCGTTTTTGATGTCCAGAAATTCAAGAATGTCCGGGTGGTTCACATCAATCGTTATCATCAGGGCTCCTCTTCTGCCCGCCTGACCGATTGTTCCGGTGGTTGTGGAGAGCAGGTCCATAAAAGAAACCGCGCCGGTTGAGTGGATTGCGGAGTTGTTCACCGGCGCTCCCTTGGGTCTCAGAAGGGAAATATCGGTTCCGACGCCGCCGCCGAAAGAGTATGTTCTGGCGGCTTCCTTGCACCAGTCAAATATCCCCTCTATTGAGTCCTGTTTTATCGGCATGAAATAACAGTTCAGCAGTGTGGAGCGCCTTTTCTGACCGGCGCCGAACAGAATCCTTCCGCCGGGAATAAAACGGAAGTCTGAAAGCAGCCACTGGAATTTTTCTCCCCATTCTTCTCTCAAGGAGGAGTTTTTCTCAACTGAAGAGACCTCGCAGGCCACCCTTTTCCACATCTGTTCCGGAGTAGTTTCAACTGTGACTCCGTCTTCGTCTTTCAGAGCGTATTTCTCATGGAAAACTCTGGCTCTGAGCTCATCGCCCTCAAAGGCTTCAACTGTTTCGCTCGGTATTTCGTCTTCCTGCCGGGGCTGGAGCTTTGGAGTCTCGGGTTTTTCCTCTGCGGAGAAAACCGTGTCGTTTGAAAGAGACTTTCTGGGAATTTCAAATATATCACCGTGCTCTTCTTGCGGGGTTCCGTTCGTTGCAGAGACTTTTCCTGCCTTTTCAGTTGACATTCTCCGATTCCTCCGTTTCTTTCAGGCGTTTTTATCACTCAACTGTCTGGCTGCGGTTCCAATATGTAGTATGCCAGACATCAGTGCCTGCACTATATCTTGAGATTGAGGGAAAAGTAAAGGAAGAATGTAAACTTTTTTCAAATTCCTTGTAAGTTCCTTATTTGACAGGTTTTTATCTGCGCTTACACTGTTGCGCAACAGCCTTTTGGAGTGGGCTGGTTATGCAAATTGACAGCCTTTCATCCGCCATACACGACTTTTGGTTCGGCAAAATCGGGCCGGACGGTCTTTGCGATGCCGTAAAGTCCTTGCAATGGTGGAAAAAGGATGCTGATTTTGACCGTCTGACAGGTGAAAAGTTCGGTTTGTTTCTTCCTCCCGCTCTCTCCGGAGAGCTGGACGATATGCTCAAGACCCCTTACGGAACGCTTGCTTTCATAGTTCTCACCGACCAGTTTCCGCGCAACATTCACCGCGGCTTGCCCGGCTCTTTTGCGTTTGACCCGATTGCCCTTGCGGCCTGTCGGGGAGGCATGGAATCGGGATTTGACCGTCAAATCCGCCCGATTGAGAGGATTTTTTTCTATATGCCCCTCATGCATTCGGAGGAAATCTCTGTTCAGAGTCTCTCTGTTGAAACCTTTGAGTCCCTTGCCGATGAATTTTCAGACGGGTCCGAGCTTGGCAAGGCGCTTGCGTCTTCCGCTGATTTTGCCGTAAAGCACTTTGAGATTATTGAGCGTTTCGGCAGGTATCCGCATCGCAATGAGATACTCGGGCGCAAATCAACGCCGGAGGAGATTGAGTTCTTGAAACAGCCGGGGAGTTCGTTTTAGGTTTTTATTTACTCGGCGGAGTGGAAAATTCGCCGGAATAGTGATCGGTTTTCAGGTTTTTATTTTCTCTGATAATATCCCCGAGTTCGGCAAGCCGTATATCTTTACCTTTATTTTTATCTTTCAAATATTGTCTTAGAGCAATAAACAGAGATGCCTGAACATCCGAATCAGAAATATGTCCGCAGAAAGGGCATCTGAAAACGGAACTGTTCCCTCTGTTTCTTTTATGCGTTTTCAATTCTTTTTCCGTCTTGAAAATTTCTCTCCCAATGTCCTCAAGCTGCGGTCTTGAAAATTTTCTGACTTTCTGAATTAGCTCTTTCCCGCTTAGTTCTCCGGGTTCAACGACTCCGCTAATCAGTTTTACGGTTTCTTTTCCGTCTTGAAATTCGCATTTGCCGTCACTTTTTTTCTCAATGTTGAATTTCTGTTTTCTCTTTTTTCCGTCAATATGCTTATATATGCTCTCTCCGCATTTGCTGCATATGGAGCTTGTTCCGTATGCGCTTGTCTCCTGACCGAAACTGTTGAACCCCTTTTTCCTTTGATTTCCCCATACCAGTTTTCTCTCGTTTTCATCGGCCTTGGTATCTTCCTTGGTATCTTCTTTTTTTCTGTAAATATCAGCGCGTTTGACGGAATTGTAAACCTTGGAAATACGTCCTGATTTTGTCTCAAAGTTGCTTATCTGGTATTCATATACAGGCTTTGCCCCGTAGCGCGCCGCTATGTCGTGAACCATGTTTCTAAGTCCGCCTATGGCATTTTCTCTGATGTCGGCAATTTTTGTTGAAGATTCCCGGAATACGCCCGTTCTCTGCTTTGTTTTCCCGGCGCGGATGCCATCCCGTATTTTCCTGAGAGAGGGTTGAAAAATAAACCCTCTTTTTATGACCACAACATTTTTTTCTAAACATGGTCAGACAGCCGAAAAGCACCACCGATGCCACCTTCATATGCATGCAAGTTATGCCTTTAGTGCGAAAGCCCCGCTGTAGCAGCAAACACCTCACTTGTTCAGGGAGAGGTTTTTCCGCCTTCAGAAAGTTACGTGGGCATCTACCAGTTGATCAGCATGCGACTGCAACACGCCCACACGATCGGTCCAAATGTAACTCTTCTCCACCCAAATATGGTCGAGTGGGCTCCTGAAGCAAGCCCGCTGACCAGCTGCGTAATTTGGTTCCCCACATTCCTTCCAGTAGGCGAATGCAAGTGGTAGCTAGCCGCAACTACGGAAGAGGCTCTCACCGGAGTAGGGGGTCGAAAAATTTGGAGAGCTTCGGATAAGCCTGCGAAAGAATTTTCGAAATTCATCTCTAGACTAGCCTTGACCGGGTGTGGTACCTCTTTCTTCATGAACACCGAGGCGCACATCCTGACGTGTATCTCCAGACGAACGAACAT
>JAOWAR010188180.1:0-15701 GCA_028571005.1 Clathrina lutea | reverse complement strand
ACACACACACACACACACACACACACACACACACACACACACACACACACACACACACACACACACACACGCACACAAACAAGCCAATTATCGTTTGTGAAACCACCTACAGTACAATCCCTACCGGCCTGAGGGTGGCAACAAGTGGCGTGAGCGTGGAGCCACCGCAGTCTGTAGGATCCAAGCAGAGTTGTTGGCTTGTCATCTTCAGGGGCGAGTCAGCGGTTTGAGTGATGAGAACCCTCTGCAATGCGTTTCGACATTGACATTCAAGAGTTGTCGACGGATTGAGCTGCCTCGCAAGCCTCGTACCGTTTGTGCTCAGCAAGGCCTTTCTTCTATCCTGAATCCGTGAAGTACATGTAAGTGTTCAAATGAAGTAGACGGACCTAAGAATTACTCCAATGCATACCAAGTCACCTTGTTTCTTTTCTATAATCTTAATTTTGGCCAAAAATTTGCCGTTGAAATCAAACGCCTCAATTACAATGTAGTTCTTCACCCAGGGGATCAGCGGGTCGGCGGGTGGAGTTATTTCCCTAGCCACGCGGAAGATCCTGCAGCAGACACGGAGCATCCCAGATCAGCGCACGGACTTACAGGCAAAAACAAAGAAGCCATACACCTTCAAATCACATCTCCACACACCCACCACGGCACGCACCCTCTACAGTCCATTCAGAAAAAAAATACACTGTGATTCAAGGTTATATTTTCGAACGCATCGATGCGCTGGCAGCAAGGACCTTGTCGACTGTCGGCAACACCTTGGAATCCCGCACTTACATTCGTACGGAAGCTAGGGTAAAATCGTCCAGCTCCAACTTCTTCCGAACTCGCCTGCATCCTCCCTCGCCAGGAAGACGCTCCTGAGCGTTACCTTTGGCAGCTGCTTTCAGCGCATTGTACACAGTTCGTCTTGCAATGCCACAAGCTTCAGCCGTTTGCCGGGCCAGTCCGCTGCGGCAAATATTTTTCTTCTCCGGCGCAGCCGCTTCGAGTTCTCTTCGACGAAATGCGTCTCTACACATGAAGCGAAGAATTTAGCTTGTCCTTGTCGAGCGACAGGAAAGTGAAATCAGAAATTCCATACAAATTCACAGCACAATTGCTACTTCCCAGGTGAAATCCGAGTTACTTACCAGGTGAAATGCCAGTTACTTCCCAGATGAAATCCAAGTTACTTGCCAGGTGTAATGCCAGTTACTTCCCAGGTGAAATCTAAGTTTGTCTTTCACGTCACGAAATTCGGACTTTTTTGCCGTTTTTTTGCGGTCAGAAGGATTTCTTTTCCAAAGTCAGCACCTTGAAGCAAGCCCACGAATGGCCGTAAGCCACCCCGATTCCTCCCCAAAGCCGAACGATGGAGTACAGATGTATATCCCCTGCCTTGGAGCGAAATCCAAAAAGAGAACTTCAAAAAGAGAGAAAAGAGTTTGATCAGGTCGATTATTGCGTTTGACCCACAAGCGAATGACCTGTGACGGACACACACGCACACACATGATTATCGTTTGTGGAACCACCTACAGTCCCTATGGGCCTGACGGTGGCAATAAAGCGGTGTGGAACTATACCTAACGTTCCTACGGGCCTGACGGTGGAAATATCCGTTTGTGGAACCACCTCCAGTCCTTACGGGCCTGACGATAGCAATACGTGTGTAGATAAGTCGCGTGCGCAAGAGCCACCGGAGGCCTGTAGGATCCAAGCGGAGTTGGTGGCTGTCATCTTCGGGAGCGAGTCAGGGGTTTGAGTGAAATTCACAGCACAGTTGCTACTTCCCAGGTGAAACCTGACTTACTTGCCAGGTGAAATCCAACTTACTTGCCTGGTGAAATGCCAGTTACTTTCCAGGTGAAATCGAAGTTTGTCTTTCGCGTTACGAAATTCCGACGTTTTGCCGTTTTTTTTTTTTAAATTTTGCGCTCAGAAGGATTTCTTCTCCAAGTTCAGCGGCTTGAAGGAAGCCCACGCCTGGCCGTAGCCAACACCGATTGCTCCCGAAAGGCCGGACGATGGAGTAAAGGTGCATACCCCCGGCCTTGGAGCGAATTTTAAAAAGGGAGCAAAGAGTTTGACCAGATCGATTATTGCATTTGACCCACAAGCGGAAATGTACGTGACCCGAATGACCTCTGACACCCCCCCCACACACGCACACACGTCAATTATCGTTTACGTTTTTCAAAGTCGTGATGTTGGCACCGAGCGGCAATTTCAAGTTTGGACTTCGCGAGGTTAGCGTGACCGGCGTCTATACGTGCGTCGATTCTGTATCTTGCTTTGGGCCCTTCATAGCCCTTGCAGTTTCGATCACACCTCCGAAGTGCGTCCACTGAGTGAAAATTTGCCTCTACGCCTGAACAACACGAAGCCTAGAGGAATAAACAATTTTTGGCAAAAAATGTCGCAAAAGCATCACAGTGTCCCTCTAAAGTTCCTCATTTTCTCTAGAATAAAAATAAGGCATGTTACGTATTCATTCAGGTAGACACACGAACACAAACCTTCATTGTACTATAGCTGCACAAGTGGCATGCCAAAAACCCGCCCACTTCGGCGTGGCAGCTCCTGTTTTTAACACTGTCCTTTTTTTTCCAAATATCTTGCCTAACGTTACTAACCATCGATTACAATAGGTAGTTCCCGCCCTGCGAAATAGTCTGAAGTTATGGATTACGTTGAGCTCTGTGCCTAGTCTTACTTTCTTTCCTCCTTTCCATGTGAAATTGCCTTGCCTCTGCAACTTTGCACCAATAAGACAGCTGCAATAATTGATAAAAATACGCTGCAGTCCCTCGCCTCAGATTTTCAACGTAAACGCTTACTGTTACCACATAGGAGGAGTTCTACTCACCATTCAGGGATAACAAAACATGCTGTTTCTTACCCACAAGCCATTCATTGTGCCCTCCCCCTTCTTGACTTATTCTCCAGGCTCGTACAGTACAATCTGAGGGAGTACCATAGTGCATGATCCATGATCAACTTCTTCATAGTAAAACGTGTTTCGACTTTCTCCAATAAATGTACTCATTATTTTCTGGCCTCGTTCAGCGCAACCTGGGGGTTCGTAATTCCTCACTATACTATTCTTGGATTGCATGAGATAATCGTATTTTGTGTAACTTGATCGATATGACTCACTCTCCTTCTGGTTTCCAGGCTTGTGCTGCACAGCCTGAGGAGAGGACTGCAGGAATTCGCCAAGCAAATGCTGAAAGGCAAAGACAGGTAAGCCTGTCCCTTTCTTCTTCTTCTTCTTTCTTGTCACGTAGATAATTATCGTCATTAATGTCAATTTGATTTGCTGGCCATGACTTCCCTGAGTTTGACTTTTGGACAGTTGAGAAAATAATTTAGGGCTAAAACAAATCTTCTAAATCAAATCGAATGGAATGGTTCCATTTCGAACGAATCATTGAATATTCTGTTTCCGAATACTCTTGCAAGACCTACCATCCCCGTCACCATACTCACATTATATTTCTGCCCCAGCGTACTCTTGCTCATCGACAGGTGAAGAAAGAACAAGCACATCAAGTACTCACCAAACAGAGGCAAAAATAACGAAGCCTGACAGTTTGAGAAACTGAATGTGCGTGTCACACTTAGCTGTAATCACCGTCAGCAGGTACACAGGATGGCTCCAACTGAGGCAATGCTGGCTCATCATCCAAACTTTTGAAATCACCAAGATCAGCAGCATCGGCAGTGGCTAGGACAAGCAGAGGTAGTCAATGGACAGGCGGCTTATGGCCAGTTTAGGAGAAGCCAATCACTGTCATCAGTTGTCAATGACATCAGCTGCACTTGGTGGCTCCAGCTGAGGCAGTTCTGGCTCATCATCAGACAAATCGCTAAGATCAGTGTCAGGAGTGGGTAAGAGGACAAGCTTAGGTGGTCCACGGACAGGAGGCTCATGGCCATAGTTCAGGAGAAGTGAACTGTTCTTATTCCAAAACCCTAAAGCATCAACTATAACTGGAGTCAGTGCACAGCTGCGTTTGTCTACCACCACTCCAGCCACTGGAAAGGACTTTTCCGAAGGGGTTGAGGCAGCTGATATAGCCAGGTATGGGCGTGCTAGCAGAGTGAGCTTGGGAAATCTGTCCTGATTGACTTTCCACGACAGCAATGGATCTTTACTCCGCTTGATGGCCTTCTCTCGAAAGTAGAGGCCTACTTCCTCCTCTGCACTCAACACCTGCATCCAGGGTCTCTTCTTCCGCACCGAGTAGCTTGTCCAGACCACTACATTTCTTCCTTTTTGACCGGGGTTCACTGGTGATGGTTTCAGGAGTTTCACCTTCCGCAATGGGTACCACGGGCCGTACACTTGCTTTTTCTCGAAGCAGTTTCTCGACTTGCTGCTGTTGAGCTGCCGATAAGAAGGGGAGCTTTCGAATGGGCGGATCCAAAGCTGCTGTAAGTACTTGCAAGCTGCCCATCTGAAGATTGTCGAGCTTGAATCTTTCCACTAGTTCAGTCTTCAGTCGCTTTTTCAAGGAGACCAACAATTGTGCGTCAGACTCCAAACACTCTGTAGCATCCAGAAGGCCAAGCAAGAGTGATAGGTACCAGGACATCGTGGAGTATTTTTCACCACATCGGTTAGTAGTCACTTAGTCGACTTCTTCCAATAGCTCAAGAATGGCTCTGGCCATAGCCCACTCCTGCGGTGTCAGGTCCAGCACAGCCCGCTCTTGCTCGTCCATCGTGTCCTCGAGATACAGGGCAATGGGTTGTTTTAACAGGACGAGTCTCTGTAGCTTATGGAAGGTCGAATTCCAATGCGTAGGGACGTCCTGGACAACATGCAGTACTGGTTGCATTCCCAGCAGCCTTTGCTTTTCGTCCAGACCATTTGTGGCAAGGGCCGAGTGCTTGAAGTGGCCCACTAGTTTCTTGGATTTTGCAAGCAGTACTTCCATGGATCGCTTTTTGAAGGCTCCCTTTACTGCGTTGTGGAGACGATGGGCAGCACACACGAATCTCGTCCACGACTCACTGTCGAACAATATATTTGCTGTGCAAACAGCGTTTGTAGCCTCGTCGTGTATGACAGCTGACACACGGTCTGCTTGCAGACCAAAGCGCTGCACTGAGCCCTTGATCTGTTCAGAGATGCGGAGGGCAGTGTGATGACCTGGGAAATGGATTGTTTCGAGGACACACGAAGTGTGCTACCACTCACCATCCACGTAGTGTCCCGTCGTCGTCGCGAACGCCTGAATGGCCTTCGATGTCCATAAGTCCGTAGTCAATGCCAAGACCCTTGGGATTACATCACGAGACAACTGGGCAGCGAGAGCAGTCTTCTTATCTTCAAAATCTTTCTTAATGAGAGCGGTGATGTGAGTAGCAGACGGCACGCGGTAATGTGCCTCTGGATACGCCAAAAGCTCACTCAACCCTTTGTCCCGGACAAGGGCAATGGGACGTATGTCCTGCCACGGCCACCTTGACAAAAATCTTGTGTAATGTGAAGTTGCTGCTCACTTGAGCATGGCTTCGTACCACTCGGTTTAACCACGGCAAAGCGACTGATAGACGTCTGTGTGGCCCCCTGTTTGGTTTCACCTGAAACCACATAGTGACTTCTTTCCACACCTGGCTCGACCTTCACCTTCACTGGCTCTGCAGCCACCGAGCTTTTCACGGAAGCTGGATGCTTCAGCTGTAAGTGGCTCAACAAATTAGATGTCGTGCCTCCACTGGTCTTGTACACCAGCACCTTTTGACACAGAAGGCAAACTGCCCGCTCTTTTTCACGTCGAAAGTATACCCAAACAGATGATCGAATGGACTTTTCAAACGTCGCTTCCATCTTGCAAACAAGTTGAAACAACAACAGCTGCACGTATTTACACGTAGATCTCGACTGTTCGACTGACCACTCGCGCGCAGTCCAAGTGCAGCTGTCCACCTCTTGCCTTCCGCGCGCGCACGAAAGTACAGTAGCAGAAGCGGATGATATATACACGTGTGCCGAACACTTCGTTTCGCGATCGAGAAACGTGCACCGTGGCACGGCCGACCGCGGTCCAAACTCTTCCGAATGTTCGAAATGATTCGAATCGAGCCCTGTATTATTCTATTCATCGAATATTCGGCGAATTTGTTTTAGCCCTAGTCTAAATCTAGTTTTTTTTTTTTTTCTTTCTGTTATGTCAATTGTACATATTTGCAGATGGAATGATCTTCACTCGACATAGATATCGCAAGTTTGAATAGAATGCTCGTATGGAAAAGGAGGTTTTGTCGCAATTTCATGACAATTTCTTTTTCGATTTTAGCTCTGAAGTTGTGGAAGAGGTTAGAGATAATGATGTGGTGTTTTTAAATTGGTAAGGGTGGTGGGAAGGACGTGCATGGCTTCCCATTCCAATCATTCCAATCCGAAGGAAAATTTCCAGAAAATGGCCAACCCTAAAATGGGCATAATTCGGCAAAGAAGTTACGTACCTTTTCTCATGAGCTGCCTCATATGCGTGCGCGCAAGCTCCAAAGCGGCTAACTCGCATGGTTACCACGCGCGTAGATCTATACCGATCGATGTTGTGGCCATGGCCTAGGCCACAGAAGTATGCGGCCATCTAGTTCTTTTGACGGCGGCGCTTTCCGGCCCCTGACGTCCAACGCTCACGTACAAGAAAACGGCGTCAGTCGCTGGCATACAAAGTATGAATGAAGCATCAAGTATCGAAGAGGAAAGAGGCGATCGGTTGGCATATTCGTTTTCGGCCAGTACACGATAATGGCGACTCCTGTGTGTTTTTTTTTGTCGAAGCCTTTACTTCAGATATTTCCAAGTTCAGATTTTTCCCAGTCTTAGAGGTGTTTTATAGAAAGAACTTCAAAGAAATGGTGACCGCACGGAGAAAATGGCCAAATCGCCTAGCACCCGGGAATCACCTGACTATCTGCTACGCCATCACCATGATCACGGCATCCTAAAAAAAGGGTTGGTATTCTCGTCTGCTAGGCGATTTGGTGCCGCAGGTTCGACGCCCGGTCTCGGCACGGATTTTGAGCTTCATAACATTTTCATCGAATTAGAGGTCTTTTGTCAACATCCTAGTGTCATTGTCGAGAGACGGCGGTCTCCAGGCTGAGACGGAGCGGGAAATGTGTTGGAACATCTCATGCTTGGAGGCGCCTCGTCAGAGATGCCTTTGGACAAGCACGGTGAGTATCATTACGTTTGGCAGCAATGGAGGAGCACAAAAGTCTCAACTCGTTTCGGCCGGATAAGTGGAAGGAGTAGTTCTTCTTTGGGCTCAGGGACGGCCGTGGCTGCGGCGATTTGCCGCCTGATGCTCTCCAGAGCTGTTTTGGCATTCAGAAAAAATCAGAAAGGCCAGGAATCCATCCACCCCGCCTGTGTCATCGCTGCGTGAAAATAGTATGGTGCTTTGAAGCGGTTTCCCAGGCAGGAAAGATTTTGGTCGTGAGGGCAAGTCCCCTGACAGGTGCACGACGACTTATCAGCGATCAAAGCAGCCTCGAGCCCGGCCCAACCGCTTGTTGATATGGTGACGAGCCAGTGGGCAAGCGGTTAACGTTATATAAAACGCCCGCTGATTGGTAGGCTCAAATGGGGACTCCCTATCAAAGCACTTTGCGGCCATCTAATTTTTTGGGCCGAGCGAAACAAAACAATTGGAAAGTGTCGTTATAGCAACATAAGGCGCGTGCGCAGCGCGACCGCATGCTGGCATGGCGAACGGAGCTATTGAAGAAACGGGGACCGCACGGAGCTATTGCACAGGCCGATATAGCTAAGACGCAAGACAACCTCTACCCATCACATAGCCAGGAGCACCTCACGGAGGTTTTTTCCCTAGGAGGTGTTTTACACTAAACTTGAGGTGTTTTCTTGATCTTGGGACCCTCCAAAAAGTGACTCAGAGAGAGAAAGTAGACCAAATACACGTAGGAGAAAGAGGTGATTTCCCTGAAGTGAGTGGCGATTGAGTAAAAAAGCCAGAAAGAAAGAACTGCCAAAAGGTCATCAGAAAGCAGAGGAGGGAGGAAAAGTGTGTGTGTGTTCTTTTTTAAGTTAGTGGCGATCGAGCAAAAAAAAGAAAAAAGAAAAAAAGGTCATCAGGAAGCACAGGAGTGAGGAAAAGAGTCACTGAAGAGACGATTGGTTGGGAAAAGGAGATGTTTTCGAAACTTTGCTGCCAGTAGGAAAATGAGGTGCCACGTTTTTCCCGACTTTGCTGCCAGTTTGGAAAAGAAAACACCTTTTTTGTATGTTGTATCCCCGTAAAGTGCTCTTGATATAGCTGGCGCTCAGCAAAGATCAAGGTACAGAAGCAAAAGAAAAACAGGTTAAGAAAAGCTGAAAAAAGATCGCCAGGAGTCGCAGAGAAGTCAATAGCTCAACACGCGCCGTGGTCTAGGGACTGGCGTTTGAGATCTGTTCGCGGGATAACAGCGTTGAGCGTGCTCCTTCACGCAAAGGCCTCGATACTGCGTCCGAGCTACTCCGGTAATGTTTGAAGGCGAAACAACTTTGACGCCTTGGACATGACTTTGAACTGGCGGTTTCCCTTGTCCTTGAGCTCTCCCCGCTACAACGCTAGCTCCAGCTTGCGCCACTGCGTGGACTATGACTGATAGTCAATGTCTAGCCGCCTTCGCCACACCTTTAAGTCTTTTGTCTCAGGGGTATGGCACCTCGAACGCGCGGCTCGCAGCCGCAGTGGGCGAGTATGAACTCGCACTCACCTTTCTTGCTTTTTTTTTTTATGGTGCAAGAATAATGTTTGGTGTTCGAGCTTGTGGCAGGCCTGCCAACAGCGTGCAAGTGCATCAACATTAAGTACCCTGCGTAAGCTCCCCGCGTACCCCTTGCATCCGCACTCAGTTCGGTTCATGCTTGTACATGCCAAGCACATCACGGCACCGACTCCGCGGCCGCCGTGGCGCCTTGAGTGCGCTAGCGCGCGCTACGCCTGTTTGTCAATCTAAAAATGACGGATGTACCAATTTTTGGCGCATCGGTCATCGTCTATTTTTATGTACCGTCGCGCCCGGCCCAGCCATCGGCCAGGCCCAAAAACTTGCTGTCACCATGGCCAAATCAACAAGGGTACTCATGGTGTATGGTACTTGTTGAGCCGGATATCGATTCGAGGCCGATCAAAGCTGCGTGAGAGCTGCTGTATATACATGTATACAGTACACCGGAGTTCTTCGCCGGCATCGGACCAGTGATCGGTCAACTTGCGCGTGAGCATATGCGCGCGCTAATGAAGCTGGCGCGGAGCGCTGGCCGCGGGGAAGCAGCGATAGCATCACCATGCCGAGAGAAAGTCGTGTTTCCGGGATTCAGCTAAAAACGACTTTCAGTTCAACTCAATACAACGGCAGGTTGAATTCACGTTCACGCGCCACCATTGTGTTTTAAAGTGGCTCACCAGCAGGGCCCCGAGCTCCAACTAGCTCTTGCTGCGAAACATTTCCGTAATCATAAGCTTCCCCGGCAGTTGTTGGGGCGGAGAGGTTCTTACCCGAGGTCCAGTTGATTTGTTTGCCGTGGATCATCGCAATTGGTGAACCAAATGGCATCTACAGGTGCTCATTTCCGCCATGTCTCTCTTGAAGAAGCACGGGGCTACGAAGCCACGGAGAAGGGTCGCTATACCCCGTCGAATGTCCTGGGGCAAGGTGCATTTGGCACAGTGATCAAGGCGAGCGACACACATGACGAGAATCGCTCCGTCGCGATCAAGATGATCTGCTCTGGAAAAGGCCTCATGGCCATGGGCAAGCTTAAGGGTAGTTTGGACGAAGCCAAGACTCTTTCTGCTCTCCGCCATTCAAACATTGTCGGCTTTGAGCATGTCTACGTGTACAACGCGGGGTCCGAAGTGGTAATCTGTATTGTGACGGAGTACTGCTGTGGGGGCAGCCTGGATAAATACCTCCAACGCTTTCCACCGCCTCAAACGGTTCAGATGAAGTTTATGCGCCAACTGGCAACCGGCATGGAGTACCTCCATTCTCAAAACTTCACCCATCGCGACCTCAAGCCAGACAACATTCTCCTGGACGACAGGAACAACATCAAGATTGCGGACTTCGGCCTGGCCAAGGCTGCTTGGGACATACGCGTCGCCATGACATCGTCCGGTCAAACGCTTGGTGAGTACATGACGTCATCAAAGGGAACGCCCGTTTTCATGGCGCCTGAGGTGTTGGACAATCACTATACGAACAAAGCGGACGTGTTTTCTCTGGCTCTGGTCTTCGTTTGCATCACTCACCCAGCCAAGTTTGCTCTGTACTCTCCAAAGCTGGGCCGCAAAGTCATTGTACCTCGAACGATAACAGGACGAGCCCTGGGTGCACTTTTGTTCAGCGACCCAAGCAAGCGTCTGCAGTCTGCCTGCAACCTGCTTGGAATAGACGGTAGCCTTCAAGTGGCGCTGCGTCGGCTGTTTGACGACATGCTGCGCTTCTCGTATCATGATCGCCCAAGGATGTCCGTTGTCCTCGAGAGCTTGGAGCAGATTGACTCCCAGCCGTTGCCCGTCACAGTCGACACTGCCAGGAAATACCAGCCACCAGAATCCACTTGCTGCTGAGCGACATGCTCAACTCACCTCTTAAGGAAAAGGCTCCTTGGTCTTCTACCGTTGTTTTTCTTTTGTTCAATTTCAATGCCTACTGTAGATGCGGGGCACTGGATGGTAATGATAATAATGAGAATATATTTTGTATCGTGCGGGCGTCTTCATGTTTCTTTAGCAGGGAATTGTCAGTATGGCTAGATATTCTGACAGCTAGAAATCAGTAAATCCCCCTCTCCCGAGCTTGGTGCAAACTCCTATGAGTGTGCATACGCCATGATGCCATGGCAGGTCGCAAATGTGTGGTGCTGAGGGTGACGTGGAAGGGAGCAAGGGGAGGGGGAGTGAGGAGGTTATGGGAGAAGCCTGGTGGGAAGCTTGATTGCAGAGATGATGTGCTGTTGATTTCAAATACGCTCTCCCACGACAAGAAGTGAAATCATTCACAGCCACCACTCAAAACTGTCCCACATCAGACTAGTGGGAGTGCACTCAGCTGCAAAAGAAACCGCCATTGTTTGACGCAGGATAATATGATATCAAGATGATAAAGTTTGCTCAGAGCCTCTTATAAGAGTCTTCTTGCTCAAAGTCCACAAGAATGCCTTCTCCGACTCTAAAAATGCACAAACCCTCATTGCATTAATTGGCAGCATTTAATGCCTCAGTATCTTACCTTACCAGCTGTTCACCATCAAAGCTTCACTGAGGGAGTCTTCAACAGATCACACATGCCAGAATTTGTTCATATACGCATGAACCTTTCTCCACCAATGTAATGGCTCAGTCTTGTGGCCAAAAGTGAAATCACATGTCAAACTGCGCTCAATATGGGCTTTTTAACCTACACCATCCTCGGCTGCAAGGGCAAACCTATGAATCCGGATAGGAGCGTGTGCCAGCGTATTTGTTCTACCTATCCAAATATATATACAAACTAACACTGACGACAGGGTCTATTGTTACTATGGCATCCGGACAGTGTTCATTCAGTACTCGTCAAAAATTGAGTGGATATGTGGAGAATGAAATTGCTTGCTTGCCCTCTGGAGGGAAGCATTTGTGCAAAATTCCTCCCTACGGAGTTTTGCTCTCCCCTCCTAAATCGCTGTGAACTAAACTTTAGTAGCCGCCTGACTGACATACTTCCGCCTTCTACCAGATGTGTCTTGTTGGACCAGCTTGTGCCTCCGTAATCGCTCAGTCGAATAGTCAGGTTTTCTCTTCTTGTCTTTGATGCTGGGCTGGAAAAGTACGAAAGCCAATTTGAGTGAGGGCTGCTTGGCACACGGGAGAGATGAGACTCGGGTCGAAGCGAATCTCACCTCACGTCTCTCTGCCATCATCGCTTTGGCACACAACTCGGCAGCTGCAGGATGTGGGATGGACATTTCGCATGTTGAGGAGTATGGGGCCGTTCGTTAGCTGTGTGAGCGTGACTTGTAGGCTCATCTTGGTCAGGTGGAGTGCAGCTCCAGGCCCAGGAAGAACCCTTGAGTAACGAACAAAAACGCTCGACAAGTTCTGAGGAGTTGACCAAGACAGACCGTCATCTTTCGACAACACCTGCTGGTTTCTCTCTCCCGGGTTGCAGCCAACTTTGTCTTCGTTGGTGACAAACTCCTATCTGCTGGTTAACCACTGGCGTTGGATTGCCCACAACCAGGTGCTCATCGTGCATGCCCTACACAGCCTGAGAGAGAAATTAAAGGCAGTCAAAATTGATGGTCACACGTCTGTGTGACATGAAGACCGTTATTACAATGTGGTAGATCAGAGGAAAAAGTGAACATTGGAACCCTCAGTAGATCTACTCATTGAATGAGGTAGTTGCATTGGCCTGCAGGCTGACTGACCAGCTGAGCGCCTGCATGGCTTGCTTGGAAAAAGGCAACTAAAATAAGCGCTGTCACGGACATGTTGGGAACTAAACGTTAGAAAAGTTCAAGAATTAGTCGAAACACATAACCCCTTCTTCTTCTACTCCTCTCTTACCTACGTCTCCCATGGATCTCATTCCTCTCTTTATCTCGTGACCCTCCTCCCGGGCCGGCTTGCGCTCGTGATATCACATGGCCCGGTTCACACTGACTGAGCATACCTCCATAGCTGCCAAAGTTTTTCCCATGTCAGTGCTTCTCTTCAGCACGATGTATTTTATGTCCGCAGTTACTCCGCGATTTCACTCTCGCTTCGGCAAAGGCCAGCAGCGTGCCCTTTTGTCGTCTGATCGATGGCGGGAATGCGGTAGGTGTCGACGTCACTCTCACCTTGAACAAGCACGTCCGTGGCATTGTCAGCTTCACTGCTCATGCAGTGGTGAACCAGGTACACAAATTGCAAAACAGCAACCAACAATAATTAGAGTTAGGTCGAAAGAGTGTCCTCGATTACCGATATGAAGCGTGATTTTCAGCTTAGACTAGGCTGGTCTAAGCTGAAAATCACTGTGAACTAACATTCCTGAGCTGAGCCTCACGCGCTCCGATCGTTCGCAGCCGCAATCGCTCCAGCCCTCTTTGTCAGGACCTTGGTTCATCAAAGAAGAGTCCCTTTGGCCAGACTCTGCGTCCCCGAGATCTTGAACCCGGCGCACGGGCGGTGTGTTCCGTTTTGAGAGTTTTCAACATACTATACTGTCAATGTGTGAGTGGAGGTCATTCTTTTCAGGCTGGGTATTGTGCATGCATAGCCTACCCAGACTATTTTCACTACTCGGAAGTCTGACAGTCGCACGAAAGAAAGAGCCGGCGCCGGGCATAGGTTACGGTGTGCCGGGCATAGGTTACGGTGTGCCGGGCACAGGTTACGGCGTGCCCGGCATAGGTTACGGCGTGCCCGGCATAGGTTACGGTGTGCCCGGCATAGGTTACGGTGTGCCCGGCATAGGTTACGGCGTGCCCGGCATAGGTTACGGCGTGCCCGGCATAGGTTACGGCGTGCCCGGCATAGGTTACGGCGTGCCCGAGGAAACTTGCCACGGGCTTTGGACCTGCTTGGCTTGCATTTTGGTTTCTTTTGAGCGCTCTGCTATTTTCTGAGAAGAAGAAAAGCACGGTATGGTGGAACGCGGCCACATGGTCAACACCTTTTTCAGTGTTGCAAGGATTGAATTTCAAGATTTGCCAATACGCCTTGCGTGGACCGTCATCTGCCCAACAATGAGATCAATCAGCCTGAACTGACCCGTGCAGCTCAACATGAATTTTTTTTCTTCTTTTTTGATATAATCCTATTTCGGAAAAGTCGAAACACAAAAGCCGAGCAAACTAACATCAGGTGGCACTGACTCACCACATGGCACATGGAAAAGGAGCTGCAATTCCCATGGATCGGTATCGATCAACTTCAACTCTGGCATGACTGTTTACGTTTGATGAACATGTCATAGTTAAAGTTTCCGCAGTGCACACAGTCAGCACCTTCAAAATGCACAAGCTACAAACTTACTTGTGTGCCAGGCCCTAGTTTCAGTCAGCCAGCCTGCAGGTGTAACCAAAACAGGCCGTCTGGGTCTGAGGTTTGTGGACGCATGGACTAGTATAGCTGATATGTGTGTGTTCATTGTAAATTCAAAATGTCTGTCGCAGGTATGCCAACAGCAAGTTTGCAAATTAAATCTTGTTGGTATGCCCTTGCCACTAACAGTGTTCAAGAAATGACAATGAAATGAACTAAGAGAAGACATGACTCAACATCGAAAATCATGACGATATCATTGATCTGATGATATTACTGGGGTACTGCACTGACGTCACGCTTCACACCATCATCATGAATTTTAAAAGGAACTTTTCAGCTAACAAGTTAATCTGCCCATTGGCCTTCTTACTGGGTCTGCAAAACAGCAATTTTAATGGAAAAGCCACAAAACAAATGCAAAAAACAGTCGGTGCAAAAAATTTTTGGGCAAGATTTTAGGAAATGTACAATTTCCAACTACTTTAACACTTGTTGGACATTTAGCTATCGCAAGGCAGTTTGGGATTTTCAAAATTCCCTCTTAATTTATCTTAGGTGATCTATGGACTGACCGACAAGAGCACCGTTGCTGCTAACCCTATGCCGGTGGTTGACATGGAAACCGGCACCATTGTCAACGCATGATGGATTGACATGCCCTGGTCCAATGTCGTCATCATTTCGGCCTTTCTTGCTCCGTTTGTCGGTGTTTGACCGGGTCCTGGTGGCTGCCCTTCAGCTGACAAAAGTATGCATATGTAAGAATGAGTGGACATAAATATCTGTCATCTCCACTGTGTTTAGCCGCCACTGATTGTACGAGAGTATGTGCATGATGAAAGAACAAATAAATAGATCAATAAATAAATTCTGTGCAGTTGAAGTTCCAGTCACGCATGAAAGTGCTCAAGATGGTCAATAGCAGAAACAGATAAACACATTGGGAGAGACAACGGGAGCTCACGTTTTGGTGACGACTCTGAGCTTACAATCATCAGGGGACTTGATATATGGCAACAAATTCTTAGTTCTTATATACGCCGTAAGGAGGACTTCGAGATTGTCTGGTTGATTACAGATAGGAGCATGGGCATGTACCAACAAATCAAAACAATGCAACCTCTTTTAACGGAAAGCTGAGAATTATAACGGCAGACACAGGAAAACAGCTGAGCAAAGGAGCAAAATGTGATTCTCAGTATAGATACTCAGACAATTTCCGATTCGTGAACTTTTTCTGTAACGTGAGCACCAAGAGCGATTATTAACTTGGAATTTGAAGTAGTTGTACCTCCGTCCACACCTCCTCTAATTGCATTCCCACCTCTTCTCTAGTTGCCACTCACACATTTCTTCCGCACCATAATTTCACGCTAAAATGCCGATCGAGTACCAGCAGAGAGTTGGCGGGTCAAAAGTCGACGAAGAAGCAGAAATTGCAAAGGTCCGCAAATGTGGTCTGTGGCCAAAGATTTGAAACTGAGTCCGAAGACGATGCCAATCTTACTTGTGTCCACGCAGATGGCGATGAAGCACTTTCTATTGGCGAGTCAGGACCTGTAACCGTAATCCCCAGTTGCAGCTGCAGTTGTTCTCTTCAGGTCCTATTATTTCACCTATTCCTCCTCAGCTGAATCCTGACCCTTTCTG
>JAOWAR010188069.1:0-15702 GCA_028571005.1 Clathrina lutea | reverse complement strand
CTGCATCACCAGCCCCGCGTACTGACCCCTCCCCCCCCCCCTTCCCCTCCCGCGGGACAACCGTGTACAGTTGGAATGCTCATAGAGCTCCACGAAACTAACTTTTTTTTGAATTGGCTGAGTGGCAGAGCAGTTACGATCCTGGCGTTCCAGCATTGCTAGGCGATGGCGTCGCAGGTTCGAGCCCTCCCTGCGGGTCATTTCTTCCCCTTCTCTTTCTTTCAGTGTCCCAAATTCTTCCTCTATTACCTATGTCAGTATTACCTATGTCAGTATTATTATTATTTCGCACCAGTCCGAAAAGACTTCTAACGCTGTCTTTACAGCGCCACTTCGACTGCCCTCCCCTCCTCCTCCCCCCGGGTCAACCGTGTACAGTTGGAATGACCATACCGCTCCATGAAGATAATTTTTTTGAATTGGCTGAGTGGCAGAGCATGTACGATCGTGGCATTCCTGCTGTGCTAGGCGATGGCGCCGCAGGTTTGAGCCCTCCCCGCGTGTCATTTCTTCCCCTTCTCTTTCTATCAGACTATAGCAATGCAATCCTCAGTGTGATTGACCCTTCTAAGGCTTGGTTGAAACCCGTCTAAGTATCCAGAACTCCAGTACAGAATAATGAAAATAGCCACAGTATTCGCCCTAAAGCCTGTTCATCATGACGTACTGCCATCCTCCCCGCGCCTTGACACAAACAACCTAATCCTTTGTGGTCCAGATGGCCACACCTTGGTTCTTGGTTCATTCAGGGTTCCTTCCTTCCTCTGTTCAGCTGAGGACAAGTCCTCGTGGCAAACGGTGTACATCGTGCATGGACTTCAGGTACCTCTTTTGGCCGCCCAGCCATCTTTGTGCTCTGCGCTCTACACGCTGGCTGCATGCTCTCTTGAATCTAAGCCATCTGTCACACGATACCTCACCGAGAGCTACATAACACATGCCTTTCTGAGCCTGCTCTTCGGCTTGGGAAAACTGAAAGGCCAAGCATATGTGATCGAACTGCAGCCAGACACATTTCCCTCTTCCCTCACTACACCACACCGAGTGCCACTCCCAATATCCACGGCCATCGATGCAGAATTGCGGCATATTTTCCTACATTGGCATCCACCAGAAGCGGACAAAAATTTCAGCACTGATCAACATGCGCATGCCCTCCCCCACCCTTCAAGAACGTTTGCAATGTCCGTTGTTTCAAAGGCATGGTGATTCAGCTAGGCTGGTTTTTGCCCAACCTTGCTACCCTTTCATAGGCAATCCGTGATATGCGAGTCATGGTTCAGGGATCATCCACAGCAAACTGCCTTTAAGAAAATCATCAAAGTCTACCCCACAGCCCAACAGTCCTTGCTCTGTATTCTCTGAACAATGAGACGAACGTTTCAGCTGATGCATCACTGTTTGGCCTAGGTGCAGTCATCATGCATAATCAGTGTTTTAGTCAATGGCATCATATCGTCTTCCAATCTCGTTCCGAATGAATGACATCGACTATTCATAAGTCAAGAATGAAGGCCTCGCTGTCACCCGGGCCTGCGAGCAATTTTCTCATTATCTTGTTGGCTTCCTGTTCCACCCCGAAACTGACCACAAACAACTGAGCCCTCCAGATGAACCGTGAACACTGGTTTCACAGCTAATTGTAGTACTGAAAAGTGGTGGCAGTGTGCGTGGATATGTGCCAAGCAAACAAAGGTGTTCAACGATAATGCTACCTGGTGCCATTGACCGATGAACCTCTTCATGAGCTTAATTGATGCAAGGCCTTCAGAAAACTTGATCTTAAGTGGGGTTTCGCCAATTTCTCCTGTCGAAAGGAAGTTGCTCAGTCACCACATTTATCACTAACCGAGGTTTTTTCTTCTGAAAGCTACTTATGTTTGAAATATCGTCAGTGCCTGATCAACATCAACATGTCCATTCGTGATGTGCTCTGCTTGTGCGAGGGAGTTGCCAACATTGCAGACGACATTGTTGTCCACGGGGTGACTGTGGGGGAATATGATTGCCACTTGCTTGCTGTGTTGAAACAGTTGTGCAAAGTTGGCCTGACACTCGATCCAGTGAAGTGTGAGTTTCACCTAAATGAGGTCGCTTTTTATGGTCAACAACTCAGGAGTGATGGAGTGTGACCAAGAGAACAACCGACTGTGGGGGTACGGGATGCCACTCTCTCGACCACTCTCGCTGAGGTTCATTCTTTCATAGGTTTGGGACATCATTGTTCACGTTATTCTTTCCATCGTCTAAGAACAAATGCAGGTGCTGACACTGAAGAATGCTGTCTTGATAACATGTTTTGGTACCCTGGCAACCCTGTAGATCTAACCGGTGTGTTTTCTTCGGTGCACGTGTTTGCCAGCACGGGTTTATCCCGGCAGTGTAAAGCTGAGAAATATAATCTGGCAGTCAGGGTGCTGGTATATGGTAAATCAGTGTGGCTGTATTGGAATTTATTTGCACTGCTTTTTTTTTCACCTTTAACGACTCTCTGCACTTCTTTGCAATAGCACTACCTACCACAAGGAACATGTGATCATGTGCTTGACTAAGAGGGAAAGTGTAAAGATGAGAGAAGAGACATGCATCCTCATGACTTCAGCGAGACAATTCAATAAAACATATAAGACGATGTTTCGGGAGCACTGTGGCTCCCTTCCTCAGGTCAAAGCAGGGAGTTATGACAGTTACACCACTAGCTATATGCAATCGGACGTGCTACTACTTTCAGTCAATTACACTAGGAAATTTGCCCTGATATTCACACGATAAACAATTGGCACTAGTATTCGCACTAAAATCTTGCTATTCCTTGTGATGGTGCTAAATGTCTGAAAGCAGCTACTTATTCACCAAGTTGATCCAGAGCTTGCTGATTTCAAGTTCCTTGTTCTTATTCATGGTCCCCTCTCCTGCATTAGCGATGCGCAAGGCTTCCTTCACTGGTCTCCCTATCATGCTCTTTTCTCTGTCAATCACTTTTGCTTCTTTCCAAGCAATGGAGTGCTCCAGGACACGTGCATGCTCAGCCACTGCAGACTTTTCAATTTCGCCCATTCTCATTTGATTTTCATGTTCCTTCAGACGCACTTCCATGGTCCGCAGTGTCTCCCCAATGTACTTCTTCGGACGGTCGCTACACGGAATGGAGTAAGCGACTCATTTCTGTTGGCTAACAGGAATCTTGTCTTCGATGCCATCACACAGTTCCCATTTCCACTGCCTGGACCAAACCAATGCCCAAAGGTCTAAGCAATCTTGTAAGTGGCTCGCTCACACCTCTCACATAGGCAGCGACAGCTCTCCTAGCAATCTCTGGTTAGTGCGTGTGATCCTTAGGCTTCTCTTGTTTCTTTACAGCTCGTGTCACATAGCTCCTACTGTAGCCATTTCATTGAAAAACTTGGAAAAGCCGTGCTCGTTCAGCCTCTCTACCCTTGGAGTCATCAGCATGGTAGCGCGTTTCAACACGGTTGAACAGAGCACTAATTGCAGCAAGTCTAGATGACCTGGGGTGGTGAGAATCGAAATTCAGAACACGATCTGTGCTTGTAGGGTTCCGATATACACCAGTCTGTGGACAACCACGTTCGATTTTTTGGTGGAGTATCACCGCGATGTTCCAGGTGAGCGCCCTAAGAAAGACAGAGCTGGGCGTCCGAGCGTATCTATGGACGTACAGCTCCTGGTTTTCCTTAGTTTCCTCGGCTCTCAGGAAACGTGGCTATACATGTAACTCCTCACCGAAAGAAACATTCAACGACATTACCAAAATGTCGTGGAGCAGGCATTTGCCTTGCTGACAGGGAGGTGGCGTTGACTGAAGAACATACATGTAGCATGCGATGTGGATTTTATTCCTGCACTGATCGTGTCTCTCTGCGTGCTGCACAGCGTTCGTCTTGCTGTAAGTATCTTCATTCGCTCTTCTATGCTCTTCATACCGCTGTCCCTTTGCAACATTCGCCTTTTAGTCTTGGCCTTGGAAGGCACGAGCTCACTAGAGGATCCTTCCTCCGAGGCATTCTCGCTGACGTCATCACTAACAACGAAGGATCTAGAATGAGGCCGACGCATGAGTGCTCAAATCCGGGCTGCTTGGATTATGCGCGCGCAGCGAGCGTTCCGGTCCACAGAGGGCGAGGATCCAAGAGGATCCAAGATCAGAAAATGAAGACGAAGATGACGTTGTCGACAGCTAAGGATTGCTCATCACGAACATTCCGCAGCACAAGAGTCAATTGCAAGGGTGGAGTTTGAATGCATTGTTTGAAGTTGGTCGAGCCATCACCCAAGGTTACCGAGAGACATCCATTCATTGTTTCGGTCATCAGTGGATGTTTCCTCACAAATTCCGACGACACGACATGTACACGAAGTGTGGAAAGTCAATCAAGACTAAAGCCCACTTCCTGTCCAGCTTTCCTTCGAGCTTCCGCAACTCGTTGCGATTATCCTCTCCACACACATTGCTGATCTTGGGCACTAGATCTCGATATCGTCCACATGATTCAAAGGTTCGGAGTTAGCGTTGACAGATCTGGAGTTCGAGTTGACAGGTCCTGTGTTCGAGGGGACAAGTCAAGTATTCGTGGTCCGTTCCAGAGCGCGCTGCACATGCAGTTATCCTGCAGTTCCTGATTGGTCAGCAAGGTAAATCGATTTTCATGCCCCAAACCTCCCATGTACTCTTTGCCAGTCGGCCAATGACGGCACCTGTCGAATCGTTGGCGGTTGGCTTTGGGGGCATGTACTGGGAAGTTATTGGCTAAGTGTCCTGGTTTCCGTCACTTGAAGCACCGACCCTCACGTAAAGTCTCCGTACGTATCAGTAGGGGAGTGCATGGGTATGCTATATGTAGATGTGCTAAAGGAGCAAAATATCCAATCCATTGTCCCAAGCACAAAGGGGACACCCGGTGGCAAAACATTTCAAGGACAGTCCTTCGCACCAGATGCGAGTCTCCATCCTCCAAGCAGCGCCCACCAACATATCCTACAAAGACATGCGCTGGAAAAAACTGAGTGGCTCGACTGCCTCCAGCCAACTGGACATTTGATCGATGAAAGGGACAATGGACTGGATATTTTCTCCTTTGCTGCATATAGCATACCCATGCACTATCTCTATGTGATTTGCTGCATATAGCATACCCATGCACTACCTCTATGTGATTTGCCTCCATGCACAGCCTAACCACACTCCCATCACATCTCTACATGCACCTTCTCACCCCTTAGTGCCACCCTCCTCACACCTCTCACCTTCTGTCTCACACCTTTCCCTCTTCCTAATCTATTATAATCTCATGCACTCACACACACACACACACTCTTGTCAGAACCAGATGAAGCCCGGATGGGGAAACGTCGTTCACTCTCTATCTTTCTTTCTCCATCTCATTGTTGGAAATACTATTCTCCTTTACTCATTAGGTTAGAGAACTGATAGGCGTGGTTCTAAGAAGGCAGGTGTAGCTGTGAAGAAGTCTGCTGGTAACCAAATTAGATAAAGCAAGCAACGGTTGCACCATATATACTACAAGACGTTGAACCGAAAACCAGCGCGCGCTAGATACATCGATTTGCGAGATGACATCAACATTCAGAACGAAAACCAATCAGCAGAACTTATTCGCGAATCGGCCCAAAAGTCCGGACCGGCCGGCCTAAGGACAAGGAATTAAGCTATAGCTAAGTGTGCTCACCCTCCAAGCAGCCCTGAATTCCAACTTGGCCTACTAATCAATTCCGGGTATGGCTCGACGTGAAAGCCACCATTTGTTGCTGTCCGTGTTATATTGACTTTCTGCTGCGAGGAAGGTCTGAATCAAGACTTGTCTACTTGCACCATAGCTAGCTACTAAAGAGCTTGATTGAGCTACCGGGAAGGTTTATGCCTGTCGTCGTCCCGTGGTCAGAACCGGGTGGTTTCAAGCTACCAACGAGCAAGCTACACTTGGCCGGCTGAACAGCGGTTTGGAGGACTCTCCAAACCATATGCCAAGGCTCAACCCGTGGAAAGGAACAACCTTAATGAATCTTGCAATCGACGCTGTTTTGAGGAGAATCAAGCTTGATGGCATCGAGAGCAAAGTCTAGAACGAAGAAAGCTAACCGGCTGCGTTTCACGAACTCAACAACAACATCGGTCGACGCATGCGCCAAAAAACATGTCCGGACAGCGTCTCATTGCACCTCATTTGAGAGGACGATTTTTCTTGCCTTTTGGCCTTTCTCTTGCTTTCAACTTCAAAAACATAGCTTTATATCCTCGAGGAGGATTGATTTTCACTTGTGCTCTTGATCAAGTAGCTGTTGCACTGTGCTGTGCGTGATCCCGTGGTGGCTGGGTGCTGCAGATGTACAGCCACATCACTTGTCCTTAGGCCGACCCTGTCTAATGATAAGTGCCGGGCTGGAGTACTTAATACCAACTTTTCGCTTCCTTTTGCTGGCCCAATTCCGCTTTCTTTTTCGCCGCTAAATGCTCTTTCTTTACTGAATTGTCTTCGTTTTGTCACGAAACCCGTGAAGAAAATCAGACCAGTTTGTCCCTCTCCTCGATTGTCCAGGAATATTCCAGCAAGTTCAATTCCTCGACTGGCCCAGAGCTTAGACAGGGTTTGCTTAAAGGCGCACACCCCAAAGCTCTTTTTTTAAATTTTTTTATTAGTCGTTTATTTCTCTATAAGCTTAAATTATCATAAGTTCAGTCTTGGGGTCAACCTTGCACAGGTCCTTGCCTGGTGTAAAGGGTTTAGGCGGCTACAGACTGTTTCCAGGCCTGTGCAGAGGCATGTATAGTTGCACAGTGAGTGTGATCATTTCGGTGGGCATGTATAGTTGTACAGTGAGTGGGATCATTTCGGTGGGCATGTATAGTTGTACAGTGAGGGTGATCATTTCGGTGGGCATGTATAGTTGTACAGTGAGTGTGATCATTTCGGTGGGTATAGTAGATATGTTTAAACTTTACAAAAGGCAAGCAGGAAGATCCACTGGCGTATGGACTGATGCTTCTAGAGAATCAGTGCAGGCTACAAAATCAACAAGAACTGAAAAAAAAACACCTGCAAAGTAACACGGTATGTTGTAGGTATTGCTGGCCAGATGGCTACTATGCATGTTTAAAATGCAACCTTGAAGTAGAAAACCTAGTTGTAGTATTACTAGTGGTCTTTAGTATCAAGGATGTGCAACTCTAGTCGATCAACCATCACTTTTGTCCAGTACTGCTCGGAGCCTGCGGCAGAAATGTCAGTGTGGTAATACCCTGGCAACTCTTCCAGGCTATCCGCCAAGCACCCCAATGCTTTGTGTACAACCAGCTTCTTGTATTTTGCAAATTGCGACTGGTTATGGCAGCATCTTTCCAAGAACAAGACAACTGCTTCGTACACCAGCAGTACGATCCAGTGCTCACATGGGAGGACGTCTGTCACTTTACTAATGGTATGATTCAAAATGTGGTTGATGGCAACTAGGCTTGAGTAATAAACCTTTCCGATTGGAGTCTCCGGTAAGAAGTGGCTTTTCTTTCCGATGTTAAGGAGCACGTGAAGGCTAGAAAGGACGGCGAATGTTTTCACATCAAGGTGCTCCTTCCTTCGAAGAAGTCTTGCCAAGCATGAGACAAGCAGGTCGAGAACAATGTGCTCCGGCACTGCCTCAAACCGGCCCATCCATTGCCGAATGGATGGCTTATGCTCAGTTCCTGATAGCAATGGGTCGCTGGACTCTATCGCCTGCTCATTGATCTCTTGCGCGGCCAGAGCAGAGATGTACAGCATGCCCAAGGCAAGGTCAGATAAATGCAGCCGCTGCGCTTGAACCTGGTTCGCTCTCTGAAAGAGTAACCGAGTCAACACTTCAAGGGCAGGTCCAAACCGGTGATGGCGGAAGAGCTCCCATGAGTGAGACAAGTGGTCAAACTTCTCACTGGAGGACACTCGTATGGTGTTGTCCATCGAGATAAGCAAGAGCTGGAGCTCGTTGGCTACACACCTGACGCTCTCGTCCTCAATGTCGTGGACTTGCCTCGCCATCGACTCGATGAGGACTCTGTTCAGTGCTATCTCGGCCATCCATCTCACACGTAGATAGGCCCTCTCCAAAGGCTTGTCTTGATGCTCGTACGCCACTCGTGCAAGAATTTCTGTGGTCTTCAGAACGTACCAATCAAGTTTGGTGTCACTTCCCTCCAAATGCTGCACGACTGCTAGCACCTTCCCCGCCATGTCTCTGTACGCCACTCCTTCCCTTTGCGTCCCGCCTCCTTGCTGCACGTCGATCGCCATGATCTCACCAAGGTGGGCACACATTACGGCCACGACTTTCATCTCACGCACGTTCACAGGTGTCCCCTGAAGGATGCGTCTTCCATAGAGTTGTTTAACGCGGGACAGAAACTTCGTACAGGCCTTGGAATGGGGCTCCCTCGCAAGGATGTTGAGAACTTCTGCCTTGGGCCGTTTCGTCGTCCGATTTTCAGCGTCTCGAAGCAGAAATCGCAGCGGCGGGCGCGTGACGAGTTCTTCGGTGGTGAACGTTTGCGAAACGCCTCTCAAGCGGAGAAATTCCAGCATCGCGTTGTTGGAGACACGGCGTGCGCAATAGCAGAGAACACGAAGGTTCTCGGGGCTTTCCCAGCTTTCTCCTAATCTCTTCATCTGTCGAATGCGGCCAAGCGCTGCTCGTCCGTTCTGCAGATAGTCGCTGCCGCGAGACTTGCCACTTTTCACAATCGAATTATCTTCGGTACGACTAGACTTTTCAGCCTCCGCCATTCAGGAGCGGTGACAAAGATAGCCACAAGCAAGCGATTCTCCAGATTCTCCGTCCGGCCGGGACTCCGATAGGACACCCTCTCTGCGAATATCCCGACAAGAATCTTCTACGTGCCTGAGTGGCCAGTATCCTGCTCTTGTGTCAGAAGCAAACCATTTCGTAATCCTTAGAGACACTCGCACTTTACGCTATCACTTCATCACCAGTCAGTCGGCGCAAGGACAAACTGGCTAGGTTATCAGAGTCGAGCCCGGAGTACTCTCCCAGTGCTATAGCAGACCACTGAGCCATCCTCTACTACCAGTGTAACAGGACAGGTCTTTATTAGTTAATGCAAAACAGAAAAGAATAAGGAACTATTCCTGAAGGAAGAACACAAGGCCCAAGTGCAAGAATAGAGAGTAGGGCTTCCATGGGAAAGTGTGAGAATGCGTCAATTAGGTCCAGGTGTATGTCAGGTAGTAGGTGGCTGCTACCATCTCTGGCTCTGGACAATTTTTCGTAATATTCTAATTTTTTCATTGCACCGGCGCTTGAACCTATGGCGTGCTCTGACCAGATCGCCGTGTTAACACCACGCTGGAACACAGAGTCCGCGGATCGTGGAACGAATATTGTAGCTGATCACGAAAAATCCGCCTGCTAACGCGGAAGCCGCAGCTGTTGACATATGCAAAGCACGGCGGCATGGGTTAACGGTCCGCATTGGACTTAGTCAGGGGCAACCGATTTTCCCGCCTTGGGGAAGCCAGCTACCTGCGCCACAAACCTCGGAGTGCCAAGTGAGGGGAGAAGGAGGACCAGCGTGGCTCGCTACACTGACACTCTAAAATGACTAGTACTGGCAAATGCCGAAAAGTGCCCTCCTGCAGCAGTTGGAATGGCGGCCCCTTCGTCCATAGATATGTCCTTTCGGCGACTGCTTCTTTGTACGCCTGTGCTTTATCAACCTCCCCATGCAGCAGTCGCAAGCCCCTCGAGCTTCATCTACCTCAAGCCTGAAGCAGCTAGAGCTTTCCCAATTGCGCTCCATTTTTGAGCATATTTGCTCTGAGCAATGCTGTGGCAAATTATTCTCAATTTGAGGCTGTTTGCAAGAAATCATCAGTATGCCGATTGTCAGCTTTCAGGAAGAACAATCTGCTCACTTCTATAACAGAAAACCTGTTCATTTCTGCTTTCCCAAGCCCCCAAAGTCATTTTTCCGAGTCAGGCACATTTTTTTGTACCAACCTGTCCTATCTTATCCTTCAACTCCATTGTTCAGAGCCTGGCATCTTAAACTTTAGCATGTTTACAAAACAAGCGCCATTTTCGGGTCATATCGCGTGTTGGTCATGTCAGGGTAAGCAATTCTTTCAATGGTGTGAATTTGAGCATGATGGACGTAGTGCGCACTTTTGCCACGAAGGAAACCACAGCTAACGGCGTAAGGACAAGTTGAGAAGCAATCGAGTTGAGATTTCACCATGCTACCTGAGAACAAAGGCCCCCAGCGATGGCGTTGCGAATTTGACGATCCCTTAAAGCTGCTCGATGTTGCTCTCTTTTGGAGTTTTGCTCTATTTTGCTCGTCAATGGTATGCTCTTTTTCCAAAAATTTTGCTTTCGAGGGAGGATTTTCCTAATATTTCAAGATGCCAGCATATTTGGGAGAGCCCGAGCAGCAACCGCTTCTCGAACTTTTCCCCCCCGCTCCTCTGTTCTTTGGAACTCACTTCCACAACACATTCAATCCACCACAAAGTCGATATCAGTTCGTGTAGCCCTAGGGCAACATTGGCACGAACACAAACACACAACTTATGCTAGCATTCCACTTGAATAATCCGTTCGTCTCCTGTCTTATCTATCCTTTATCTTTTCATGTGTAACTGGCCGTTTTCCGGACACCCTATTGACCAGGGTAGGACCTTGTTGGAGAATCAATAACAGAAAACTAATAATGAAATATTCAGAACCTGAAGGAGCCGGAGGCGGGGAGGGGTGTAGGAGTGTTCTATACAACTGTAGACTTGCTGGGGCCAGCCTGAGCGAGCCCCTCCTGGTCGTTTCAATGACGGCGTTTCTGCATATATGTATACACATGTACTAGCGGAGTACCCGTCCTTCGGACGGATTATGCTTTGCAAAGTTTGTATGCAAGGATTTCCCACCCGTCCTGTGGATTGCGGACAGGTCATGCTTTGCACGAAATGAGCGGACCGCGTACCGGAGTCCAGCGCAACACCGCGATCCAAGAGGTGCACTTCTAGTACTTCTAACTGATCTTAGTCCGTAGGTGGGGCTGCGCCGCCATCCGCGCGATGCCCGGTGCAAAATGGCGTCCTCCGTGCATGTGCGATCTCCAGGTAAATGGCTGTTGTGACTGGGACTTCGACAAAGTTAGCTGCCTGTAACCTTAATTTGTACAGGACGGGGTGCCCATACCGTTGTATACGGCGGGTGGTGGTGTCTTCGTTCCGCAGGAAGAAGAGCTAGGCGAAAGTTCGTTCTTTCTCTAAAACCTTTCTCGGAACGCGCTCGGGAGACGTGGAAAGTTTGGTGCCGATTGGTTGAGGCGTTTTGAAACATATAGCACACAACCTGATAGAGGCTCCGCACAACTTCAGAAATATATAATTACTAGCGGAGTAGACTACCCGTCCTTCGGACGGATTATGCTTTGCATGCAAGGATTTCCTACCCGTCCTGAGGATCGCGGACAGGTCATGCTTTGCACGAAATTGTACGAAATGAGCGGACCGGAGTCCAGCACGACACCGCGATCCATGAGGTGCACTTCTAACTGATCTTATTCCGTAAGTGGGGCTGCGCCGCCAGCCGCGCGATGCCCGGTCCAAAAATGGCGTCTCCCGTGCATGTGCGATCTCCAGGTGAATGGCTGTTGTGACTGGCACTGCGACAAATTTAACTGCCTATACCTTTGTATACGGTGGGGTGGTGGTGTCTTCGTTCCGCGGGAAGAAGAGATCGGTGAAAGTTCGTTCTTTCTCTAAAACCTTCCTCGGAAGGGGCTCAGGCGTCGCAGAACGGTTGGTGTCGATCGGTGCATGCGTTTTGGAACGTATAGCGGACAAACGGACAGACAGACAACTTCAGAAATATATTATATATATATATATAGTTGGACTGGAACAAAAGGTGAAATGCGATTCAGTTGTCAGTATGCAGAATAAAAAAGTTACAATAACAGCAGAAGGCCCGTTAACTTCATCAGTTGAGGCACCACCATCCCGATAGAAGAGAATATCCTGCAAGAAGCCTAGACACTTCTATGCCCACCTGTTTCGGGACCTGTCTGAAATTAAATAAATGTATAAATTAAACAAATAAATAGTTAAAATAATCATAAAATAATAATGTTTAAATGAGTGAAAGAAAGGAAATAGAAGTGTGTGTGTGTGTGTATATGTGTATCATGAGCTTCGATTGCCTGCATAATTTCTGCTCACGCAGAGCCCATCTAACAATTATGTCATGCACACAGGGCAATTGCCTCCTAGCGATAATTATAATTATAAAGCTGTGTATAACCACCTACAGTCGCTACGGTCTTGACAGTGCTGACGGTGGCGTTAACTATCTTGCATAATTGTCTCAACAGGCGGCTGATCTCGCTCACCTGACAGTGAGTGTTCACGACCATCAGCAAGATACGGCAGACCGCTTTGGCCGTCTCCAGAATCAATTAGAGCGCGTGCGAGTGAATGGAAGCAGAGAGATCCTACCCTCGCTAAAGAGCTTGAACTTGAGTGCGAGTGCTTTGATGGCAGCCGCTGCCAAGCAGAGAACATATCCGGCTCTTGGCAAGATGGCTGGCAGCCTGGACGTGAAGAAGATGCTCCAGAGTCTAGACTTGAAGAGCATGCTCCAGAGTCTAGACTTGAAGAGCATGCTCCAGAGTTTGAACTTTACTGCGCTGCTGCAGGACATCGACTGGGAAAGCGCGCTGGACAAGATGGTGAATGCCAGCCTGCCGTCTCCACTCTACTGGAGGAAGGTGATGAACGTCGCGGACCAAGCCATTATCAGCAAAGCCCGCCAGCTGCAGCTGCAGTCGGTGAAATGGTTCGAGCTCTATATGCGTCTTATGCTAGCAAACTCGCCCAAGGTCCGCCTACAGCTTGGCGACAAACTGTCGAATCTCTCCAGCGAGTTGCTCAAAAAATCGGTGTTAGTGATTAACGCATTGGAGGAGCAAAATGGAAGGAAGACCAGCTCGACAATCCAGGTGCTGAGTGATTCCCAAAATGCCGCATCGAAAGCCGTTTGGTCAAAGATACACCAGCCTTTTAAACATGAAGGAGTTGCGCCGGTAGCAACTGAGGAACCAAGTAGAGCTCGAGTCAGCAGCCTAAAGAAAGGTCTGTATCGGAGGGGAAGATATGTGGAGAGGCTAATCTACAGGCATAAGCAAAGGGGGGGAAGTACTAATATTACCAGACAAACTCCAAAATCTACAAGTATTACCAGACAAAATCTACAAATATTACCAGAGAATCTCCATAATCTACAAGTATTACCAGACAAACTCCAAAATCTTTAAGTATTACCAGAGAAACTCCAAAATCTACAAGTATTACCAGAAGCAAGCTTGCCTTCCTTCCATGTCGTGTTTCTTCTTCCTCTCCTCTCATCATGTTTCCTCTGCACTCCTTTTCCCAGTTATCCACGCCTTGGTAGACAATTTTTCACATTGGGATGCTGACAGGGACGGCATGCTAACAGCCACAGAGGTCCAGCATGCCCTGAGCGTACGCCATCTTCTCGACACTGAGGGAGCACAGAAATTCCTGGAGGTTGTGGCGAAGAGGAGACACGGAGTGTCGGAGAATACCCTACGTGAGCTGCTGTCAGTGAGGTCGCAGACAAGCAAATCACCAAACAAACAGCCATCTGTTGAGAACAGTAAACATCCAGAGCAATCAAACGTTGAAATGTCAACAGGAAAAAAAGAGCCTTCTGTCAACAGTGAAGAAATGAACCAGCCAAATGGTGGAGTGGCAGATGAGAAAAACGGTGGAGAAACAAACACGCCGAATGATGGAGAGGCGGAGCAGGAAAACGGTGAAGAAGCGAACCAGTCAGATGGTGGAAAGGCAGAGCAGGCAAACAGTGAGGAAATGAACCACCCCAACGGCAGAGAGACAGAGCAGAGTGAGACTGACAGGCCAGGGCAAACTGGCAACGAAGTCAATAATGAGAACAACAGAAAGAACCTGGATCAGAGCGAAGAAGAAGAGGGTGATGACCGCAATGATGACGATGATGAAGATGGTCGTCTAAATGAAGAAAACGACGACGGTCAAAGAAATGACGAAGAGTAGTGGAGAACACGCTGAGCTTTGAGAAACCGCTCTGCATGTTATAGATCAATGCACATACGTGAACTGAAAAAGCGTGGCGTGTTTGCTTTAATCATAGAATGCCGCGCGCATGTGACACAAGCTTGATTATCTGTTTGTTTAGAAGAAGAAACGAGGTGATGGTTTACTGAACTTCTCCGCATTGAGATGATTTTAAGTTGAGCAATTTATTGTTTGTCAGTCTAGAAAATCTTCCATATCTACAGAAGGTTGTCACTTGGACTCCCAATGCAGGGCCTCTCTCTCTCTCTCTCTCTCTCCCTCTCCCTCTCTCTCTCTCTTTCCCTCTCTCTCCCCTCTGCTATCACCATGCCGGCGCTATGTTTCCTGAGGAGTGTCTGATCAACCAACCCAGTTCGGCATGCAGGTCCGGGGAAATACAGTTCGTACAGGAAGAATGCCATGAGTGGCAGACTATTAAATATAGCCACAAAGGATGGTGGACAAGAAAAGATGGTCACATTTCAGTGCATTAGACCATTATCAATTTTGGAGGAATAGGTCAAAGCCAGTAGGAAGTGGAGGATGCTGCTTAGATTCAAGTACTGTGTAGAGGCTCTATAATGGGTGCCATTGCGAAGGTGTGGGAGACTTCTTTCTTATACCATCTGTTTCTTGTCCACCCTTTGTGCCTGGATAAAACAGTCTGCCACTCATGGCATTCTTCCTGTGCCAGCATGCATGTGGATTGTGAAAAGTTGTATTTATCTATGCAAGGCAGCTTAGTTGAAAGAATGTCGAGTACTGCCACACACTCTGGTTAGATGATCATGATCGACTGAGGTGGTGGCTTGGAGACTTGCAGCAATCTGCCTGAGCACCAGTATGCTGACTTTTAGACTCTCTCTAACTCATTGGCGCTTTGCATGATATGGCTGGCCTCCAGACCTACACATGCCGCCATTATGAAACTCGAAAACCAAGATACAGCTTTCTAGTGTGCATGTAATAAAAGAGGAAGTCCAATTCCATCATGAAACCATCTCCTTAACCAGGACCCATCTTTACCTCATCTTGGAAAATACTAGCTGCTTTGTGAAGCCATCCTTACTTTTTCATTATTATTATTTTGAAGTTGAGGCAAGCAAAAACAATGCTGAGAGAAGAACAACCTTCAAATTTCAATGACAAGGCATAATCATTGAGTTCTGCCAAACGACAAGACGTAGAACATAGTCCATGCATTTCGGCCAGCGGCTCATCAGGAGAGTACACTGGCAACCAATGAAACAACTTCCCACATTGTTGTTATACTGACACTCTATGACAAATCTATACTTGTGGTTGACAGTATGACACAAATTTTGGACACCAACTTGACTTCACAACACTTTCACATGTTCCTTTTGGCAGCAGAGCGGCGGCGACCTCTTCCGGATGTAAATCGCTTCCGAGCCGCTGGCCGAAGTACATTGACTACTTTCTATGTCTTGTTTGGCACAACTAATTGATTATGTCTTGTCGTAGGAATTTGAAGATTATTCTTCTCTCAGCATTGTATTATTATTATTATTATTATTATTATTATTATTATTATTATTAT